>JBCNJP010006326.1:0-20898 GCA_039602395.1 Deinandra increscens subsp. villosa
GGAGTTGACCCCAGGCTTCGTCTTGGAACCCAAGATCCCTCCACCTGAGGCCAACCATATTGTCTAAGGAGCTTGGACTTCGCCTTGAAACTCAAGGTCCCTCCATCCAAGCCCCCAAAAGTTAGAGTATTTTGTTTTCACCACAACCATTGTTTAAAAAGAACCACAAACAACCAAACCAAACAACCTAAAAAAGCGGGCTCCGACCTAGTCAAGATTGCCTTCATCGCCCAGCTTATCACCAGCAGCCTCCGCCTGCTCCACCTCCTTGCCCTTGCCCTTCTCACCAGCTTCCTTCTCGACCTCCGGCTCAACCTCCTTGTCAGCTTTTTCAGAAGCTTCCCCCCTCTCGGCCAACAGCTTTTTGAGGCTCACCTCCCAATCCTTGACCGGCCAGCTCTCTGGAGTGAAGCCTTCAGCCTGCGCAGCAGTGGCCATCTCGATCATGCACTCAAGCACGCTGATGGCGGCTGAGGATTGAGCATTCTGTTCAGCCAGCTTTAGGGCTTCAGCAGCTGCAGCATCTTTTTCTTTGAGCTGCTTCTCATAGTGGCGTGTGTTGCTGGCTGCTGCCTTGCCCATCTTCTCAAGACGGAGCGTGGCCTGGTCAAGCTTAAGTTCGGAGGCCTCAAGCTTCTGCTCAGCTGCTTCAAGCTTCTGCTCCATTGTCTCCAGTTTGCCTTCAAGATCAATCACCTCATGGCTCAGCTTATCAATGCCCTGTACCAAAGCAAAACACATCAGAATCAACAAGGGAAGTATTATAACTACAACTTTAACATACTTCTCTATTATTAAACTATACTTACAATGTTCACCACAGCTTGCAGTGAGAGCAGCTTGTTGGCAGCTGCAACAGGAGGAAGATCATCAAAGCTATCCACATTGATAGTGGAGTCTGGAGCCTTACGCTTCTTGGCAGAAGAGGTCTTGGATCGAGTGCTGGGGGCCCGGAACTTAGGGGCTGAAACGTCTGTGGGAGCCTTGCTGCTGGTTTCCTCAGTCTTCTCTTTCTTGGCGATGAGCAGTTTGAGATCCTTGAAGGAGAAGTTGGAAGCTGAACCTGGAGCTTCATCATAAACAGAAAGGGATCAGTTTCCAGAAATAACAAGGTGTAATTTAAATCAAAGAGAGAACAAGTTCCTACAAGTACCTGTAGACATGGTTCTCGAGGGGCTGAGAGGTTGCTGGGAGATACTTCTAGCACTTGAAACGTCTTCGGGTTGACAGCTTCTTTCTGCCACTAGGATGCTGTAGAGATCCTTGAGCTTCTTGGAGGATTCACGGGTTGGCTTGATCAGAGCTTCAAACTTGGGCGCTGTAAAGACAAAAAGTCAAGCATATCAGTTAAGTAAAATTGAGAAGTATATGGAATTCAAATATTACAAAAACTCTTCCTACCCTTGACAACCCATTGGGTAGGAAGGTTCTCGCAACCAACAAGGCTACTCCTTTTGACAAAGACGAATTGACGCTTCCAATCATGGTCATTGTGAGAAACCCTAGGGATCATCTGGGCTTCTCCGGTTCTGATTTTCAAGACAAATCTGTTGTTGCCATGTGTGGCCAACCGGTACACTTTGCAGATCTCAGCAACCCCAATGTTCAAGTTGCGGGTTTGGTTCAAGTGGTGGAGAGAAAGAAGGATTCGCCACACCATGGGCATTAATTGGGAATAGGCAAGGTTGGTGACTGAGAAGAAATCGGTGACCAAATCCGGAAAAGGTAATGTCATTCCGAGCAGAAAAGGGTAGTAAAGAAAACAAACCCAGTCGTCGGAGATGTGGTCGGCTTTCAAAGAAGGATCGAATGGACGGAATTCAGCTTCAGCAGGGAAGCTCGAAGATCGCTGCAACATTGCGATCTTTCGATCATCAAAGTTGCAGGTTTCCTCCTCTATTGCCGGAAGGAGTCCCTGGTCGGTGAAGTCGTCGGCCACTTTGTCGGAGACTGTGGCCGATGATCGCAGCATTTTCTTCCCCATGATCGGAAAAGACGAGGAAGGAGAGAAAGAATACTAACCTGGAGAAGATGGGAGAAGCTCTAGGGTTTTCGCCAAATAAGAAGCTGTGTGGAATAATGAGAGCAAAGAGGAGGATATAAAAGAAAAAACTAACGGGAACTTCGCCTAGGAAGTTGGGTCCAACTAATTCCTCTCAAATCATAGTTACTTAGCGATAAGGCTCAAATTTAAATTTTCGACAGCTGGCTTGCATGCGCCAACCGCCAAAAATTTGGGGGCAATTGTTGGTACTAGAATTCAGGAGATACTGAGCAACTCGGATCAGCTCGCAAGCACTTCACTGTAAGGATCCTGGATTATATTTATTTATTAACGATTGCTTTTCCCTTCTTTGTTTGTTGTTCACAGGATTGACTCCAGTATAAGTCACGTGTCCTAAAGACCCGGTCAGCTGAGTGAATCGTGGACCAAGTAGACCTCAACGGCTATGTGGAAGACGTGGGCTTAGTTGCTAGTTTTTAGGATGGTTTGTTGAAATGTAATCTGTATTTAAATCGAGCTCTAGGCTTGCACACACACACCTTTTTTCAGCAATCGCAACTCTCTGCAACACTTAGAATACGAGCTCGTTTCATTTGTACTAAAAACTTTCATTATATAAAAGTTTTAGGAGGCAGGTACTTTGAACCGGCCCCCGAGGTTTTTTGCTAGGCTCCTTGAGGATACTCAAGGATTCCTGGATTTTCCCTCGTTACATCCTCGTGTCAACACTCAAACTTGCATTTTTCTTGCTAACTTCATCAAACACGCTACCTCACTTACAAAGTTTGATCAACTAATTGCTTAGGCAGTTTTTGACCAAAACAGGAACATCCTCCCGATAAAATGTAAAACCGACATACGATCTTACTACTGTGTGTATCAATCAATCATAGTAAACACGGATGTAAATAAGAGATTTGTATTGAATCACTAGAAGATTACAATGAACTTTCTCTGGTTTCTCTCTCTAGAAAACACACACAGAAAGTGTAGAATGACAGAAGAGTTAAGCTATCATTCTAACACAACCTATTTATACTTAGTGACTAAAAAGGTTGCGTACCAAATGGTACGGGCGTACCATTTGGTCCGGCGGACCATTTGGTCCGGCGCCAATGATTTTGTCACTAAAACTCGTACCAAGACACGCTCACATAGATACAATACACGAGACACATCATAGCATAGGTATATGCTATAACAAACTCCCCCTTAACGTGTAGTGTATCTATTTTCTAACTAAACTCCAGTCTTCAATCTTGAACATTGCTGCATCCGATCTTCGACTTGAACTCTTGTATAGAGCTTGCATGTCTGGATCACTCTTAAATCATCTTTGATCTTCAAGATCCACTTGTGAAAGATATAACAACCCCCCCCCCCCCTTTCACCATGCTTGAGTCTTGACACATATAACCTGCAATTTCCGAAGACAGAAACGCGGCTTCCTTTTTCTTTTGAAAATTAATTTAATCTTGGCACAAAACTTCTCTTCGATAATCCAAGATAGATTTTCAAATTTTGATTTCGTATCACATGTCGATCGGTCAAAAACAAATAAGAAACAAAATCTTTTTGGTTTTTTTTTTGTTTAAACTTTATATCAAAACACACTGAAAATCTTTTTGATTTTTCCAAATTTATGCTAAAACACACCTAAAATCTTTTTGAAATTTTCAGATATGACACATAAATGCAATAAAGAATCAGACACTATGTTTGTCTTTTGCGAGAAAGATCACAACTTGGGATCATATTGAATCTAACATGCTGAACTACATTTCAATTTCAATTACTCCAGCACACAAGTTATGTCGATTACTGGTATAATTTGTCCATCTTAAACTCAAGCACAATCATACTCATAACATCTGGATATGTAATTGTATTGATTAAATTTGCTTTGACCAATGTACCCCACACTATCAGACATACTCAGATATATTTATTTTCTTTTATATCACACTTTCTGATTTCATTTGTGATTTACTCACATAACGATTTTACTCATGATGTAGTCAACTGTGTTCCATGCAAAAAGAAATAAGAACGTTAAATCGTCTACCTTAAGGTCGATCTTTCGATACGCAGATAAGGCCTCGAATTTAACAAAATAAGAAAATAAAACAAGTTGAAATTGTATAACCCAACAACAATCAAATCGGTACTCCCGTACACGCAGAGAAAGTCCGATGAGTTATACGAAACACCAAAGAAAATAAAGCAGAACGTCAAACGAACAACAATCAGGTCGATCTTTCGATACGCAGAGAAAGTCCGATCGTTTGACAAAATAAAGAAAATCAAACAAGTTTAAATATTTGCAAAATGAACACATGTATACACAGTGAGTTCTCGTTTTCTTTTTCACATATCTTTTTCTTGATATTTCATGAGATACGCATCAAGATGTTGTCCACTTGGTCAAGCATTAGTATTTAATGTGTTTATCCCATCTGAATACTTTCTGATTGAATGCCGAGCCTACCAAGCACATCGAACAATGATCTTATGGCTTTTTCATTTAATTTATCCACGAGTCAGACACGTAAGCCAATGTACCATCATTTCCCATTTATGTCGGATCAATTTCTCATTTTTCAATGTTTTTGTATTTTCTGTTTTTCAATGTTTTTGTATTTTTCCATTTTCTCCCCCTTAAAATGAAAACTCTATTTTTGGATTTACATTTTAACACAAACAAAAACACAAAGACGCTATTTTTGATTTTTCAATTTTCTCCCCCTAAACTACATACGGAATGTAAAAAGAAAGAAAATTGACCTTTTGACATGAATACGTTGCAGTTTTAGCTTTCAGAAAAATTTTAGTTTTGAAATGTGAAATTGCATGTAATTTAAGTTAAATCAGCAGAATACTCCTCCATCAGCAACTTTTCAATCACCGATAGGTCTTCTAAAAGTACCTGCACACTGGTCAAACACGTCAGTTTATAAATAACCCGAAGCGAATTGCTTCTGGTCGACCAGTGTCCTGGTTTTGCTTTAAAATCACTTTAGGTTTCCAAATTTGTTGTTTTGGTAAATCGGTATCTGATGAACCAGTCACAGTTGACTGTGACGAACATCCGACATATGAATCATTTTGAAATTTTGGTAAAAATTTTCTTGGACGGTTGAAAAATGTCGGTGGAGATTCATCAAACACTCTGCCATATTCATCAACAAACTTGTATTTGGCAGATTTACCAACATATGGAACCTTTCCTCCTTTTTGTGTAGAAGCCGCAGAAACCGGACACACTTGTGCCATATGTCCTTTTTATCGACAGTTATAACACAAGCGGTTGTTGATATTTCTCCTGTTGGGAACCTACATAGTTTCACAAAAATAAGCATCATCAAAATGATCATAAAATGTATCATATACCTGAAATTGATGATCATGAACCCATTTTGATGTTGGGCTTTGTGAATTTGAATTGGATCCTCCAGAAGAAAATTTGACAAATTGCTGCTTTTTGTTTTGGGGATCAGCATTCTTCACAAAAACTTCTGATATTTTCTGAGCATCCACGTAATGAAGTGGAAATTGTTTGTCAGAAAATATTTGTTCCGAACCCTTGAGCTTGTAAAACCTCTCGGGTTGAACCTTTTTAGCATTAAACACATCCTTCTTGACTTGTTTCAAATTAACGTTCTTTAAATTCTGTTGTTTTGAGTCTTGAGCTCCATCAACGTTAACATTTTTTAACTTGAAACCCAAACCAACAGGTTTCCCTGGAATTTTCTCTCCAGAACCAGATACGTTATGTCCATTCTTCGCGAGACGAGAAAATTCAGCTTTAACTTGACCAACATATTTTTGTTGATAGAAGATAGTCTCATCAATATCAGTAGAAGAACTAATCTTCTTGGTTGAACTAGCTGATTTCTCTTCTTTAGTAGCGAAGAATCAAACATAACACTTTCAGCTTTTTGTTCTTTCTGTGACTTCACAACCTTTTCTTCATTTGATTTATTATTAACAAATTTAGAATAATCACCAGCTTCAACATTTTCCTTCAGCTCATGAACTCCTTCTTTTAGACTTCCTGGTGGTGAAACTGTTTTGCTAAACATTTTCTCAATTTTTTCATCTTTAGCCAAAAAACTTGTAAAAGATTGGAAATTTGTGACATTGTTCAACACACGATTTGCATCAATTACTTGAATCTTCAAATTGGAAATCTTTTGTTGAGCTTCAGCCAATTCTTTCTCAGATGCAATCAATTTCTTAGCAACTTTGTGAGTTTCATATATTTGCAATCTCATATTATCAAGTTCAGCAAACAACTCTTTCTTCAATTTATCTTCATTTCTTTTCTGAACATCCAAATTTGCATTTTGTAATTTATTCACTCTTACTAACTCCCTCTTCTCATCAAGCAACTTCTCCACATCAATCTGATAAGACTTAATCTGGGCAACTTGTTCACCAGAAGGTTTGTTAAGCATATCAAGCTTAACCTTGGACTTGTCAAACAAATTATTGAAATCATTGGCAGCATCCTCAGCTTCAGCCTTCCATTTTTCAACTTCCTTGACTAACTCAGTCTTTTCTTCAATTAATTTTTCAATCTTGATCTTTTCAGATTCTACAGTGTCACTTATCAATTCTTCAATTTCTTTCGATAATTCAATACACCTCTTACATCTTGAAGAAATTTTGTCTTCTTTCTTATGTGTTTCATCATTCAACCAATGATCATCTGTAAGCAAATTTTGAATCTTCTTATTCTTCTGTGAAACCACTTCAAATTTACCAATCAGATGAGAGAATTTGGACATCAAACATTCAGTTTTGCTTGTCATAAAGACAGAATCAGATATTTCGTTAGCATTCTTCTGACATTTCTCCAATTCTTTTATCAGAATACTATTTTCTTCGGTCAACTTTTTCAACGTCTTTTCTAACTCCTCAATCTCATCATTAGAACTCTTGTTTGACCTTGGATTCTGATAAAGTTGCATATTGTGATATTCGCATATAATCTTCAGATTGTCCCACAATACTTTCGATTTTCAACAATCCTTAAAATATACAAACAACTCTGTTGATAATGCCAACTTGATAAATGCATATGCCTTCTTTTCATTTTCATACTGCTTCATTTCTGCATTTGAAAGATCCATTCTCCATATAGGATCTCCATGAAAATCAGTTGGATAGACATATAGCTTATTGAACGGAATCCACAAATCTTTATCCACGGTATCAAGATATGTTTTAAATTTTGTTACCCAATTCAGATAATCCTCAAACTTCATCAATTTTGGCACAGTCTGACGATGACCTGCAACGAATGCATCAATTTCTTTCATTTTGAAAATCGTGAAATTGGATAAAAAAAACTTCAAACTCGAAAATGAATGTCTTAGAGTTTGATTTTGAATATCAACTTTGAACGAACAATGTAGAGCTCGTCGAGACGATCAATTCGAGTACTTATGGCTCTCGTAGCGATTTACGATGCAAAAGTTACGACACTTTTAAGAAATTGCCAGCGGACCAAATGTACCCAGCGGACCAAAATGGTACGGCGGACCAAATTTGTACTCAGCGGACCAGATTTGGTACGGCGGACCAAATGGTACGGGGCGGACCAAAAAATAACTGCCACGGACCAACTTGAAGATTGCCTAGCGGACTAACAGCGGACCACCAGCGGACCAGAATTTCTTCGAGTGGACCAGAAGCTTTCAAAGCTGATTTCGACTGATCTTCGCGGATTTTGACTTTTGGAGCTGGAAATTGATTCCGTAAGGTGCGAAATCACTCCAGGAACACTCAGAAATCATTTTTCACCTCGGAAACACTCGGAATTGGAAGAATTTAATGAAAAATGAAGAAAACCCAAACTTTCTCTCTCTAAAAATCCGAATTGATAAAAAAAAAACAGCAGTAGAGCAACCAAATGCTCTGATACCACTTGTAAAACCGAGATACGATCTTACTACTGCATGCTTTGATCAATGTAATGAACACGAGATGTAAATAAGAGAATTCTTATTGAATCACTTGAAGATACAAAGAAGTTCTCTATGGTTTCTCTCTCTAGAAAACACACACAGAAAGTGTAGAATGACAGAAGAGTTAAGCAATCATTCTAACACAACCTATTTATACTTAGTGACTAAAAAGGCTGCGTACCAAATGGTACGGGCGTATCATTTGGTCCGGCAAACCATTTGGTCCGGCGCCAATGATATTGTCACTAAAACTCATACCAAGACACGCTCACATAGATACAATACACGAGACATATCATAGCATAGGTATATGCTCTAACATAAAACAACAACTAAACAAAACAAAAGTGAAAACAAACAACTTAGGAGCTATCATGATCACTGGATGCATTAGGCATCTCCTCCTCCGGTTCTTCCTCGGGATCCTCTTCAGGTTCTTCCTCGGGATCCTCTTCAGGTTCTTCCTCGGGATCCTCCACAATAGGTTCTTCAACCGGTTCCGCTGGGGGCTCAGCCTACCTAGCCAACTCAAGCTCAGCAACCCGAGCTGTGAGTGCCTCCACTAGGTCAGTGAGATGACTCACCTGATAGTACGTGTCGCTCAGTGTCAGCCGATGCTCGGTCTGACGCTCATTAGTCCCCTCCAAGGTTTCCCTAAGGGTGGAAAATTTTTTAATAATGCTAGCCCCATTTTCTTGCAGCTCCGTGACCATACCGAATAGCCTCCTAATGTCCCTGAGCGTGCGGTCAAACATAGAGACCATTGCTGCGACAACTCGTTCAATGGCATATGGCAGTTCGGGTAGAAAGAACTGAGTTGACGACGGCTCTGTTGAAGTAGGTGGCACTTGTTCCCGATGAACCCAACTAGCCACAAGTGACTCATACCAGTTCCAGTTGCCATTGTTTCTTCCACGTACAACAATTGGTTCTCCATATACGTGACCCTCAGATGTTATTCTCCGATTACGATGAGTTGGGGTAGTAGGACCCGAAGTAACCCGCCTACTGGTGACGGATGGGGATGATGATGATGAGGATGATAGGGAAGCGGATATCCATCCAGCCATGTCTGCATATATACCATATATATACATATATAAGTACAAGTAACACATAGTCAAATAGTCGAATACTAGTTTGTGTGTGTGACTAAGGTGTAACTAAGGCTATAGTCGGTCCACTAATACAAACCTAGTTCACTATAACCAATGGCTCTGAGACCAATCTGTCACACCTCCAAAAATCCCACGTGCGACAACGCGCCGCAAGGAGCGTGACAAACCAGGATCGAATACATTAGCCATACGAACAGTCTATATGCAATGTAATTTAAACCAAAGTAAATGCGTTTTGATATGCGGAAGCGTAAACGACCAAAGTTGTATTAAATGTTCAAGCGCCAAAACACGCGCAACCCAAAAGATAATCAGTTTGAAAAGTTTTAAAGTCTAATATGCATGCATGATAATCAAAATCCATAAGTGGTGCATCCTAGCTCGTGGCATTCAATCCAGTTTAGCGACCTGAGAAATAACATGCTAAAGTGTCAACACAAAGGTTGGTGAGTTCACAGGTTTAACAGTTCAGTAACATTTCAAGTTCAGTTTAAGATTAACCGTTCAATAACGTCAAGTTGTAAGAGCATAATCACTAATATATATCAAATAGCTAGCTAGGCTATATACATGAAACTTCGCACGTTGATGGTCACCGAAGCTCACAGTTGTTTACAGTTTGCCTTGTTGTGTTTAGGACGAATATAACGCCCGTTCGATATCCAATCGTGCCAGAGCGACTGACCCGGGTGGGGTTTGTCAGACCCAGTAGTACTACAATATATTTCCTGCTATCGTCATTAATACTAACGGTGCCATAAGAAGGACTTTGTTGTATCAGTGTGCTACAAGTACTTCAAGTGATATACAAAAGTCTAATTATCTCAGTTGTGTAAATCATGCATGTTAATCTCCCCCAACAGGATTTAAAACAGTAAAATGGGGCCGTGAAACTCACCTTAGGTTGCACAACAAAGTTTCCAGATAAACAGTTAATTCAAGTAGCAAGAACGAGTCTTGTGCAAGCAATCAATCACCTAACGAGTATACGAGTATAAGTGTGTGATCAATAAACAACTAAGTCTAACGTAAACGATAAAAATGATTGATCGTGGAATTCAAAACAAATCGAGGATGGCACGTGTGCCAAATTCTAGCGATTATCGAAGTAACGCGAGAAAATCCAATATATAACTTTAATATATATTTTATAAGTTCAAATACTCCAAAAATAAATATATATAATGTATATATATATATATATATATATATTTAACTAAACGTTCAAGTGACGTTAATAACAAGGTTTCAACAGGATATAACTATATATACATAAACATGTTAAACTTCAATGTTTTGAATATTTATTTTGAAAATGTACTATAATTTATAGTGAATCATAAATCAAACCGAGTATTTTATGCTTCTAGTCAAAACGACGTTTTTAAATAGTTTTCTAAAACATCATGTATATATATATATATTTATAATAATCTACACAATTTATATATATATATATATATATATATCTCTTTTTATGTAGACCCAAAGTTTTATATCGATATATATATATATATATATATATATATATATATATATATATAGATGTTAAAACTAAATTTTTAATTTTGAATGACAAGTTAAACATTTTTGCAATTCAAATAATGATTCATGAGGTTTTAATGGTTCCAAATGTGTTTCACGGGTTTAAGGTATGAGAATGAATGATTCCGGTACAAGATCTAGCGATTAAATACTCAAAAATACAAAATAAAAAGGAAAACAGCAAACATGGAGGTCACTGGGTACGAACCCGTGACCTCTGTGTTATCACACAGCAATGTTACCACCCGGCCAGTGCCCTGACTGTGTTACAAGCCCGATCAGTTTCGTTTCATACATACTCCGCGACCAGAAACGAATTGGAAAAGAAATGCAGAATTAAAAAGGGTGAGACCGGGAATCGAACCCACGTCTCCTGCGTACCGGACCAACACCCAAACCATTGTGCCAGATTGGTGTCTGGTTTATATCCAGAACCGAAAATATATAACCCGTACCCATCCGAACTCATCTTCTTCATTCAAGAACTCCGGTGATCGGAACCCTAGCTCCGGTCACCGGAAAATCGCGAAACACAAATTAAACGTATAAAAATGTGCGACTAACACTCGGGGATAATTACCTCGAGTTGGGGATGAGAGATTGATACGATTTGATGAAGAAAACTTGGCAAACCCGAACAAGGCCCAAACCGAACTCCCATCTGTTTGCACTGGTGGTTCCTTCTGGTTGCTCGGTGACAATCCGCGATCACATGGGCTGGATTTGGTGGCCGGTTGGTGAAGTTTCTGGTCCGAATTTGATGATTTATAGTGGTGCATTTTTCTTGCGAAGTAAACAGGGGCGAGAGAGGGGAAGAATATGAGAGGGAGGAAATGGGAATGGGTTGGAATGATTGATAGAGGGTCGAATTATTGCTAGTGATTGAGGTTCGTAACTGGCCAAATTGAATCGGAGAGTTAATTGCGAATTCAATTTCTCGGAGGCGTATGGTCGTTGCCGGTTACATCTGTCTTCACAACCCACTTTGTGTAAATGACAACATTAGTCCCTCAAGAATTAAAAGGTGGGTGTATTGAGTTTAGACAATTACAGAAACTACCCCCACACTTTATTAAATAGAGTACAGTTCAGGAAAATAGCAGAACGGGTCCCTCAAGTTATAAAATGATAACGGTGCTTGACGGAGATAACGGAAAGAGAGAAAAATCATAATGATTAAACGATGAATCTACGAAGAACGTGAAAATATATAATTGTATATCATTTGCAAAATATATAAACCTCGTTTATATTCACCTAAAATCATAAATTTTAGATCTATAACTTATATATTTAAAATACATAAATTTGTGAATAATGAATTGCAATTAAAATCCTTTACAAACATAACTTATATATATATATATATATTCAAATGATTAATAACCTTAATTAAAACTTTTTAACTACACAAAGTCATAATTATCATTAAATCATATACGTATTCATTTATATATTCTAATTCCACAATTAACATAGGATTTCAATCGTTTAATTTTTCGTGCATGCTCGTAGCGATTGATCACACAAAACCCTAATTTTATAAAGTCAACAAGTCAACACATAAATGTTCACACAACATTTAATACGGTTTACGTTCAGTTAATGCCAGAAAATGACCTGAAAAGTCGGATTGTCACAGTTTGTTCCGACATCCTTCCTTGGGATCCTGAAAGGAATTTAATAGGATTCCTGGCCAGAGGCCAAAGGAAGTTCTTTTGAGCATAAGATATCAAATTTTAGAAATAAGCTAGGGATAAACCCGGGATTCTTGGGACTAGGCCAAATCTGGGGTCAAGCCCTTATTTACTTGGGACTAAGCCAAAACTGGGGTCAAGCCCTTATTTACTTGGGACTAAGCCAAAACTGGGGTCAAGCCCTTCCGTAAGTGACATGAGTATGTCAAAACCTTAGATAACACGTTAGTGATATAAACCTTGAGAATCCGCCAAGCAGCCTATAATGACAAGATTGTTAGCCACCCCTGGGATGGACTGGTCCGGCCATCTCGAGCATGCTGGTGGACAACGTGCGCTCCTGGCGAGGGTCGTGGGCTACTGGTGATTACGCAAACTTAGGAGAAGAGTCAGCCTCTCAAACCTTAGAAGGTATGCAGGATACACCTTAAACGTAGGAGAGGTGGCCAACCTCTGATTGGGGATATACCCAAAATTTCTTAGGATTCTCAAAATCTGCAAAACACTCAACCCTTAGTGAGGGGTGGGTGTTAGCTTAGCTAACACCACTCCGATGCTTAAGTCAGTATCATATGATAAAAAAATACGAATAATATTAAAATTGGATTGGAATACGTACCTTGTAGTATCTGGTAGTGAGAATCCTTGGGATTCTAATAGGACTCCTAAGGGATTCCTACATAAAATAACCTTTAAGGTGTATGGCATTTCAGGATCTTGGTATGGGTTCCCCTTTCATGTTTACCAAGCTATATGCCCCTTTTCCTTCTTCAGAATCTATTAAATATGGTCCTTCCCACTTGGGTGCCAATTTTCCATCGGCTGGATTGGTAGTATTCTGGAATGCCTTTCTCTACACTAAGTCTCCTACTTGAAATCTTCTTAACCTGGTATTCCCGTTATAAAACTTTGCCACCCTTTGTTGATAGGATGCCATCCAGATTCTGGCCATATCTCTGAGCTCCTCAACTGTTTCGAGATCCTAAAGCAAGGTTTGGCTATTGGTTTCAGGATCCTGGCAGTTAATCTTGGCTGTAGGTAGCACCATTTCTGTGGGGATCTCAGCCTCAGCTCTAAATACTAGCGAGAACGGAGTTTGGCCGGTTACATTCTTGGGTGTCGTCCTATCTGCCCAAAGAACAAATGGTAGCTCTTCAGCCCACTTTCCTTTTTTGGAACCTAATTTCTTCTTGAGGTTGTTGATGATAATTTTATTCCTGGATTCCTCCTACCTATTAGATTGAGGGTGGACAGGTGTTGAAGTAATCATTTTTATGCCCTAGCTAGCACAAAAATTTGTTGTTCTTCTGCCGATGAACTGGGAGCCGTTTTCACATATGATCTCTGCCGGAATCCCAAATCTGGTAATGATGTTTTTCTTGATGAAGGATGTCACCTCTTTCTCTCTCACTTGCACATAGGCTTCTGCCTCAATCCACTTGGAGAAATAGTCTGTCATTGCAAGCATAAATATTTTTCCTCTTGGAGCTTTGGGCAGCTTACCTACAATATCCATGCCCCACTTCATAAACGGCCATGGGGATACTATAGGATGCAGATGCTCAGCTGGTTGTGTAGAATATTGTCGTGCCTTTAGCAGGCATCGCACTTTTGTGAGAAGCTCATGGCATCCTTCTTCATTGTAGGCATTCAATAGTAACCAAATATGAGAACCTTGGAGAGGAGTGCTCTGGCCCCAGTGTGGTTTCCATAATCTCCACTATGAATGTCTTCAAGCACCTCAAGGGCTTCTGATTCCTCCAAGCACCTCAAGTAGACACCTGCAAGAGACTTTATGTATAATACATTATCTAAAATAAAATAAGGTATTACCTTGGCACAAAAAGCCCTAGGATTTTCACCCTTAGGAATCTCTCCGTCTTAAGATATTTAATGATCGGATAAGTCCAGGATTCTTGGATATCTTTGAGATTCCCAACATCTGCTTCTTCAATGTCTTCGATAGCGTGAGCTTCCTGTTGAGCTATTGTCGGCATCAAGATATACGTTATGGGAATATTGATATCCTCAGGGATCCTGAGCGATGAAGCCAAGTTTGCTAAAGCATCGGCTTCTGAATTGTCTTCTCTTGGAACTTGTGAAATGTTAAAATTTTCGAAAAGCAAAGACAATTTTTTGACAATATCAAGATATTTGATTAAATTCTCCCCTCTCACTGCATAAGAGCCATTAAAGTGGTCAGTCAAAAGAAGAGAATTAACAAATACTTGAATACATCGGATGCCCATATCTCTAGCCAACTGCAACCCAGCAATCAAAGTTTCATATTCAGCTTCGTTGTTGGTAGCCTGGAATTCACAAGATATGGATAATGGTATTATGTCCCCCTGTGGCGATTTTAGCAGGATGCCCAACCCTGTTCCTCTAACATTTGAGGATCCATCAGTGTAAAGGATCCAGTCTTCTTCTAGCTTCTCAAGCTGCTGGACTTCCTTCTCTACTTTTGGTTCTATGTCACTGCTGAAATCAGCCACAAAGTCAGCCACGACTTGGGATTTGATTGCTGTCCTTGGCTCATATTTGATACCGTAGGCACTTAGTTTGACTGCCCACTTAGCCATCCTACTTGACATTTCCGGCTTCTTGAGAACTGCCTTAGTAAGATAGTTAGCTTTCAGAATTATAACATGAGTTTCAAAATAATGTCTAAGTTTAGTGGAAGCCATTATAAGAGCTAGAATTAATTTTTCAAGGTGAGAATACCTGGACTCTGCGTCTAGCAGAGTTTTACTTACATAATATACCGGATGCTGCTGACCTTGGTGGTCTTTTACTAAGACTGCACTGACTGAGCTTCCGAAAACAACAAGATACAAATATAGCGGCTCTCCATCCTCTTGTTTCATCAGTAACGGGGTTGCTGACAGGTAGTCGTTTAAGCATCTCAAGGCTTCTTCATGCTTCTCAGTCCACTCAAATTTCCTGCTTTTCCTCAGGATATCGTAGAAATCCTTACTTTTTTCTGAGGATCTTGAAATGAACCTGTTGAGTGTTGCGATTCTCCCTATCAATCTTTGCACCTCTTTTACGTTCGATGGGGACTTCAAATTCAGGATTGCTTTTATTTGCTCTGGACTTGCTTTGATTCCTCTTTCGGTAACCATGTAGCCTAAAAACTTTCCAGCTCGCACCCCAAAGTGACACTTGGAGGGATTGAGCTTCATGTTATATTGGTCAAGGATGTCAAAGGCAGTTTGGAGATCCTTGACATGATCTTGTGCCTTTTTGGATTTCACCACCATATCGTCTATGTAGACTTCCATCGTGTCCCCCAGTTGCTCTTTAAACATCATATTGACTAGCCTCTGGTAGGTGGCACCTGCATTTCTTAGACCAAAAGGCATAGCAGTATAACAAAATATACATGTCGGAGTCATAAAAGCCGCATGCTCCTTGTCACATGGTTCCATCTGAATTTGTTGGAATCCTGCTGAGGTGTCCATGAAGGTGAGCATCTCGTGACCAGCTGTGGTGTCCACCATTGCGTCAGTGTGGGGAAATGGAAAAGGATCCTTAGGACATGCCTTATTCAAGTCTGTGTACTAGACATAGACTCTCCACTTTCCGTTCTTCTTCTGGACCACCACCACATTTTCTAGCCACCTAGGATATTTGACTTCTCTGATCATCTTGGTTTTGAGAAGCTTGTCAACTTCCTCCTGGAGGATAATATTCTTCTCTGGAGCGAACTTCCTCCTTTTTTGTTGTATGGGCTTGAAAGAAGGATCTAAACCAAGCTTATGGGTTTAACATGTTTAGGAATACATGTCATGTCCTCATGCTTCCAGGCGAAAGTTAAGGTTTTGGCCTTCAGAAGCCGAACTAGTTTTTTTTCAACATTTGTTGGGATGCTTGTCCCTACGAGCACCTTGATTTCAGGATCCTCGGGGTTTAGAAGAATTTCTTTGACATTAAGCTCCTTATCCTCCTGTACTTCAAGTGCCCTTTTCTGTAATTGCTATCCCTTTGTCACCTTAGTGGTGTTCTTCATTGAAGTTGAATAGCAATTCTTGGCTTCCTGTTGGCCACTTTCAATCCTCACAACTCCCCAAGGAGTGGGAAGCTTGATACATTAATGATAAGTTGAAGGGACCGCTTTCATCTCGTGTATCCATGGCCTGCCAAGAATTATATTGCAACAAGAGAGAATCTATAACACAAAAATTTTTAATAAAGTTTACCCCCTCTATGTATACTGGTAACCTGATATCCCCAACGGTGCTTTTAGTTTCACCACTGAAGCCAACCAGGACTGAGGATCTTGCAACTATTTCAGTTTCTTGGATCCCCATTTTCTTGAGCACATCAAGACGGGTTATTTTTACTGAGCTTCTATTATCAATTAGGATACTGTAAAAAAAATGGTTAGCAATATATACGTGACCACAAGACTATCATGATGAGGATCCCGAACATGAGAACGGTCGCTCTCATCAAATGATATCAGTTTATCTTGAGTTAAGGTGGATGTTCGGACAGGTCTGTCACCCTGTTCAGATTTAGATTCCTTAGCATGCTTCTTGGCTGAGGAATATGAAGTTCCGCAGATGTTTGAGCCTCCTGAGATGAAGTTGATTATTTGAGCATCCTGAGGTGGAGAACCTGCTCTCTGAGGCACCTTGTCGGTTTCCTGAGTCTTGACCTTCTTTCTGCCTATCAACTCTTTAAGATGCCTCTTACTGAATAGATAGCTGATTTCCTTCCAAAGTGCTATGCATTCATCTGTTAGGTGGCCAAAGTCTTCGTGAAAGGCACACCACTTGGTTTTGTCTTTCCAGGATCCCTGCTTATCATTTTTTCTAGGCCATCTTGCCTTTTTGTCAAGATCCTGCATTGCACACATTAGGCCACCAATGTCAACAGAAAAACAATACTCAGATACCTTTGGATACTCCTCGTCATCATCATCCTGCCCTACAGCATTGACTTTGTGATTTTCAGGTTTGGAGTATGGACGGGATCTATATGGCTTCCCGGGGGATTCCGCCTTCTTGTCGTTAGGATCATATTTAGGAACATCCAATCTTTGGTGGATCTTTTTGTCATCTTCCAAACGGATAAACCTCAAGGCTATGTTGTGTACTTCATCAAGATTCCTGCAAAGAGTCATGACAAGATCATCATAAAAACGTGAACCTTTAGAGAGCCCCATTTTAAAGGCTTCGACGGCTGCTGTCATATCCAGATGTGGAATCTCGAGAGATTCTCGTCCGAATCTAGCAATATATTCTCTGAGCGGCTCATCTAGCTTCTGAACTACTCGGTACAGGTCACTTGTGAGCTTCTCAAAAGTTCTGCTAGCTGCAAGAAAATTGGTTGTTAAACAGGTTAACTAAGTGAGAGAATGATGTAATAGTATTAGGAGGAATGCTCAGTAGCCATTTCATGGCTGGCCCCATTAAGGTTGAACCAAAGCCTTTACACCGACAAGCTTCCTTGATTTCTATCGGAATGGGATTGATCTTCATACGCTCCCTGTAATGTGCCACGTGTTCTTCAGGATCCATGGTTCCATCATAAAGATTCATGCTTAGAGTTTGAAAATGCTTCGGGATCTCCACTAGAGAAATCGGCCAAGTAAACCTGGAGATCTTGTGGCTTTCCAAAGGAACCTTAGGAATAGGTTTCAGGATCCCTGGAACACTCGATATCATTTCCTTCAACTTCTAGATCTCCCTAGCGATACTTGGGTGAACACCTGCATCATAAGGAGCACCCTGGTTAGAAACGACAGGAATTGAATTGGACACATTACCTGGGACAGGATTCTGGACTGGTATCCTGGGATCATATCCATAGTTTGTTGGGATGCTCGGCTCCGTAGTGGCTGCTGTTTGCATGGGACTGAAGTCACCATCATGCACATCTGAGGAGTTGGTCCTGAAGACTCCTGCAGAAACAGAAGGGTTAGAATGCTGATATCCTTGGAGATTCTGGCATGGATTCCCAGTAGAGAAAGGATATCCTTGAGACGGTGCAACCAAGGATCCCAATGATTATGGAGTTCAAGGATCTTTGAAACGTGGCTACGAGGATTCTGACGGGATAGCTCCTGAGAATCCAGCAGTACTGCCTGCATATCCAGCGGCGTGGGAAGTCATTGTAGGGGTTGTAGTGAAGCCTGCTGTCGATTTGTAATTGTAGCGAGTCGGATCTGAGGATCCTGAGGCATTGAAGTCAAGGTGCCTGGGAAATAGTGGATTTTTCTCTTCCACAGGTTTCTTAGACTTCTTAAGCTCCTCAATTTCCTTCATCACTGTTTGATTAGTCTTTTCTTATTGATCCATTTGATGTTTCACCTGTTTAATCAAAGAAAACAAATCGTTGATAGTAATAACAGGATCAACAGATTGGACCTGGGATCCTGTGAACACAGGATAATCAGCTTTTCTCGGCTGCTCGTCCACTTTCTTCTGACGATCACTAGTTTTCTCCAGGCTTCCTGGAGCGGAAGGAAGAGGAGGAATGGAAGAAGATGTAGAGGCCGAGACAGATTTTTGTTGGTTCGACATTTTTGATGTGAAGGTCAAATGGAGTGAATGAAATGCAGAGTTTTCTCAGAACAAAGCACCACTTGCCCCACGGTGGGTGCCAAACTGTTTTGGTCAAAAATCAACAAAGTGATTACGTATTCCAAACTTAGAATGTGAGGTAGTGTGATTGATTATCAAAATGAAGGAATATCAAAGTACGAATGTTGATACGATGATGTAACGAGGGAAAATCCAGAATCCTTTGAATTTCCTCTAGGAATCCTGGCAAAAAACCTCGGGAGCCGGCCTGAAGAGCCTGCTGCCTAGCAATTTTATTGATAAGAAATAAGAAATTACAAGTGTTTTGGAGGTTTGATCGATCGACACTAAGTGTTACAATGCTGGTAACCTATCAGAGCTAAAGTGTATCGGTGTTGTGTGTCCCTAAGTCGATCGAATCCTCGATTATATAAGGATTACAAAAATAACAAACTATCCGGGATTCCCGGGATCCTATCGTCCAACTAACACGACCGTTAGAGCCCTCTTCGTCCACTTGGTCCACGATTTCGTTCAGCTGGAGCTTGAATCTCGGAGGTAGTTGATGACTTCAACGGTACCTGGGTCAAATAAACACGTGGCAATTATAAGGGTTAGTCGAATAAAACAAATCATGATGCCTGGATGAGTGGGATTCCCAGACGATAATAGGATTCATGAACTATCTGAGCTTCCTGCGAGCATCCTGAAAATATACCCTCAACAATAATATATATAGAAATTTTGAAATACTTACCACCATGATAGATATAGACTGGGGAGTGCCATTTTATTGCAATTAATATGGGTCATCAGGTCCTACAATTCAATTGATTTTCATATGAACATTAGATATCCAGATGAACTTAAAACATCCGGGTGAACATCACATTAAGTTCCGGATCAACTTCATAGTCAGTTAAACTTTATTTGGTACACATCTCACCATTTGTTCCAACAATCCCTAGCTAGCCCAAGTGTTTGAGGTACCAAATAACATTTAAAATGGGACTACATGACATTACCAAACATATTACTGTGAAACCTTAGAACGGAATGAAACTTGACTAGAAAATATTTACCTTTTTCTTTTCAACAGCTTCAGACGAGGTTGATCGACAGCCGATTTCATACCCTACAGTTCAATTAATTACTTTATTTAAATGAGCAATCAAACCGATAATGTGTTTGACAAATACTAACAGTTGTGTGTATGTCAGCATGATTAGTGTTGTGGTTAGATCTAACACCAATCTCCTTAGAATTTACCTAGAACAATGTTTTTGAATTGGTAAAAAGTGAGAGCAGAATAATGACGCAGACGTATTATGAAAGTGTCATATGTAACAAGGCCAAATTTCGGTTACAAGATATTATAGAGGAAAAATAGATGGGAACCAGATGAACTTGGCCAACAGAAGAGTTGATCCCGATACGATAGTATTTATTCTGTTTTTTTTAATCTAACGTAAGTTGTTCTAGTTTTATTCATACAGTTTATATATATACTCATTTTTTTCATATTAACATACATTTTCTGTAGAGACCTTAATTTTGTAGGGCTTTTGCATTAGATATTTTTGGGCTAGTTTATATTGTTATTGGGCTAATTTGTATGGGTTGGTTTTGAGTTAGAGAGGTCTGGTCGAGTGTAGGGACTATGGGCCGAATTTTTGTATCTAGTGGTGGCTTGTTTTGCAAGTTGGCTACCACTATATAAGGAATATGTAATCTACTTGTTTAGAGTTGCTCATTGTGTTAGTTTGGCAAGATGTGTATCGAAATTCTCCTTGAGAATTTCGGCATTACTGGTGTGTGTGGCAATCGAATTTCTTCTAGTGTTCATCAACTGTTTTGTTTTTCTTTAACGTTTTCCATGCTTTCGTTACTGATTATTTGATTATTCTTGAATCATCTCTAATCACCGGATTCTGCACGGTGATTAGTAGATCAGATATCGCGTGAGGAGATATTTCGATCCTTATAATTGGTATCAGAGCTAAGAAATGCAAGTTTCGAGGCTCTTGC
>JBCNJP010006328.1:0-24211 GCA_039602395.1 Deinandra increscens subsp. villosa
TACTCGAAAGAAAGTTTTAAAGAAAGAATTTGATAATTTCAGGCTTTGTGAAAATGAGAAGATCACAGATTTGATTGTAAGGTTTTCACATTTGATCAATGAACTTGACATTGTAGGTGTTAAGAAAGAAAATGATGAATTAAAGGAGAAATTTCTAGAAGCTATACCCGAAAAGTGGGAGAATTTTGTGATGATGTTGTCTAATGATCCTAACTACTCAAGTTGGACATTCAATCAGTTGATAAACAAATTACAAGCTCGGGAAATGGAATTACTTGTGAAAAAGTCAGCAACTCCATCTGTTCAGAATCCTGAAGTATATTTTGGAGAAAACTCTGCTACTGTGCATGCTAAAACAAAATCACATGGTATTTCAAGCAGTAATCCACCATTAACAGCATTTCTTGCTGGAAAGTCTGAAAATCCTAGTTATTCTTCGGGTTGTAGTTTTACTATTCCTGATAGGTCATCAAACAAATCTACTTCTAATCAAGCAACCGAAGATCTAGCTGCTTTGTTATCTGCTTTCATATCATCTTCATTTGGATCTATATTTAGTCAAATTCATCATTCTGGTTTGGTTCCGAAAGATCTAAAACAGATGGATGATGATCAGCTGCATAAATTAGATTTGGATTGGCAGTTTGCAATGCTTGTTGAAAGAGGAAGAATTTTTATGGATAAACATGGCAAGAAAAACAGAAAGATCAAGTTATTTATTTTATTTACGTGTGATCGGTGGAACTTCATTCGAGCTTAAAAACAGAAAGATCAAGTTATTTATTTTATTTACGCGGTTGCGGGATAAGATAAAATAAATAAAACCAAAATTCTAAATAATTAAATTACGATCAAACAATAATTATATAACAATATTGTGGCCTCGTAATTTATTTAGCAACGTCTCGATCAAGACAGTGTAACGGTTCGGCTTAAATCGCCCGTTTACCAAATTTGGCACGACCCAGCCCAAATAAAGCAAAACAAACGAACCAAGCCTGAAACACAGCCCGACAAACCAACCGACAACTTTAATCAATTACGTATCACTCCCGACTAATTTTAGTGATTAACGGGACTAACTGCGTCGAAAACGGAGGAAGCCTTGTATACCGGCTCGGCACGAGCCATACCGGCCCGACACCCATCATCCTAAAAGTTCGGCCCAAACTAAAACCCATCAAATTAGTGATTATTATGTTACGAATACACTACCAATATAGTTGTGGTTTTTATAAAAATTTGAAAGATTAGTGAAACTTTTATAAAAACTAATACACCTAATCTCCTAAAAATATCTAATCTTTTAACTAACCTAAGTTAATTAAGTTAAACCCTAGTTATTAGTTTTCTAACTATGGTTAAGGATTTTAGACATGTGGGGGAAAAAGGACATGAGAGCCATACTCTCTTCTCCAGCCACACACACAATCCACCTTTCAAAAACCCTCACCTCCCTCACTTCTCCAACACAGTCGGCCACCCTCACCACCACCCTCCACCGCCAACGATCACAACCACCACCACCCCACAGCTGCTGCTGCTGTTTGACGACCACTACATGCCACCATCACCCCACTACCTCTCCTTCCTCTCCCTCTCGTCGCAGCCACGAGACCACCACCGCTACCTCCATCATTAACAACCCCCGTCGCCATCTCCACCACCATCAGTCGTCGCCATCAACATATTCATCATCCTTCACCATCATCATCTCCGTAACCCACCACCGACCCCCCCTCTCCCTCGACAGCCGATACCCACCACCATTAGTACCGATCATCATCCACTACCACCACCTCCACCAACGATCATCACCGATCACCACCACGGCCATCCTCACCATTTTCGGTCATAACCATCGACATCCTCAACTCCCACCGTCACCATCATCATCAACTCTCACTGCCGCCACTGCCGCCAACGGTTGCCGCCACCACCACCGGTTCCGGTCACCGCCACCACTAGGACTTGCTCATTTAAGCTCCTAACCTCCTCTCCTTTACATTTTCTACATAAAATGTTACACCGATGAAACCCTCGAGTCTTGATGATCTAGTATTCCTTTCGGGTTAAAAACCCACATAAAATGATAAGCTTTCTTTACTTCCTTTGAACATTTCGTGGATCAAACTACAATGTGATGCCCTCGGGGCTTAATAATTGTCACAATTGTGGGTTTCGAGTTAGAGAAACCGAGTGATGAGCCGAATGGCATACCTGGGAGCATTTACACTCGAGATTGAGTTACGAAATGGGTATAATGACTTAAGATGATCATGAGTTATGTTAACTTGTGTTTAACCATAATCAAGAACTTTTACCTAAGTATTGTTAATATTATTAGCATTTGGGTGAAATGAAACACATTAACAAAGTTTAAAACTTAACACATGTAAATATATTGTTACAACTAGTTATGTGTTAATGTACACTTCTATTGATTAAAATCTTGATGATTTGTGTTTATGGTAAGTAACAAATGGACATACATGATTTGGGATAAAAACCATGTGGTAAACAAGTTATACAAGGACATCCTAAAAACCCTCGGACTAATAACTTAAAATGGTAAGAAAACCATGATTAAACAAATGTTGACCAAAGGTCGGACCTATTTTGGATTTTAGAAAAACAAAGACTAACATAAGGACTTCTATTTTTATAAAACGAATGCGTTAAATCACATTCGTTTGTTCAAATATTCGACTAAACATTTTTGTATCAATTAAATTTGTTTAATCATTTTTGTTTGTTAAGTTTAAACGTCATAGACTATAACCGATAAGAATAATATCGGTTAAAGCCTCGAATATATAATAATAACAACTATTATTATTGCTATTATCATTACCCAATCCGTTCTAAACATATGAAGCCTTTTATATTTTTTATCAATGTTTAAGGACAGGCCTAAGATAAATATTTTTCGAATAAATTTATCTATGTTTAATTTCCATGTAAATTCACTCATGGTCCGGCACATCGTGATTCACCAAACTCGTATTCGCGATTACTTATCTACAAGTTTTAAATACAAGTTCAAATTTAAAGAAGCGTTGAAATAAATAATACACCTTATTATTTATCACGACGAATGGAAAATGATAAAAATGTATATATATGTTATATATATTTATTATAACTTAACGAATGATGGATTAACTTATAACTTCTACTTATCATATATCTATGAAGTCATAAGTACTATTGAACCACAAATATTTATATTTCGAACGGGTTTTCTAAACATACAAATGGGAATGAATTGTCAAGACTCGACCAGGATCATTGGGTAACTAAACGTTATCCAATTGAATCAAGACCTAAAACTTGTTCTATTAATATTATTGATATTAGGACATCGATTACTCACAGCTCGTATCAGCTATCACGATCATTCACCTTGAAGAGGTGAGTTTCACGGCCCCTTTCTTTTAAAACTGTTTAAATACTATGGGGGAGAAATCATTATCTGTTATTTCATTCCCCTTTATAGTAATTTGTTATACAACATATTGCTACAAATCCCACCATCAATTGATTTTAATTAGTTCCTGTAACGGAACGATAACTAGTGAATAGATCTATTTGGGTTGACAACCCTGTCCTAATTGGTAGCTCCAATTTTGACTCTGCGGTAACAGTCATGGGGTACATGTCAGTTATTCCATGCCATTGTTATTTCTTGGGGGAAGTTACCTTAGGTGGGTAAATCTGTTAGTGTTTGAAATCAAGGTGTAGGTAGATCAATGCAACAACGGGTAACCATTATAATATCTTGTATATCATCAACTGTTTTAAAAATACCTTTTGCAGAGTTCTAAACCTGTTAACTCACCTACATTACGTTGACCTTTTTAAACTCATGTATTTCTCAGGTAACTAAGTATCACTCTCGGTGTGCAAATGGGAAGTCTATCAACTACTAGGGCCTGCATTAAGGATGGAGTCATGGTCACCCCTTTTCTATTTAAATAAATCATGAACACTCGTAATTTTCTATCATAATGTTATTCATTTCAATATTGTAAGACAATGTTATCTTTTATAAAATTCCGTTGCAACTTTGATAACTACTTGGTTTTCAAACGTAAACGAAACTAATAAAGGTCGTTCCTTGTACCCACGACTATGACCCCATGGTGTCACATGCCCACGTAATCAAAAACATAGGGGTGTGACAAAGTTGCAACTGCATTTTTCATTCCAAAAGACATAACAATATAACAATAAATACCTGTAGGAGTAATGAATGCAGTATCTTCTTGATCATCAGGCTTCATTTGGATTTGTTGGAATCCTGAGGTTACATCCATGGATGTCAGCATTTCATGCCCTTCTGTAGCGTCCACCATTAAGTCTATATGTCGTAAGGGAAAAGGATATTTGGGGCCTGCTCGGTTGAGGTCAGTGTAATCCACATAGACCCTCCATTTGCCGTTTTTCTTCTGCACCACTACAACATTCGCGAGCCATCTTGGGAACTTTACTTCCCTTATCATTCTGCTTTTTAGTAGGCGGTCCACCTCTTCGTGGATTATTATATTCTTTTTTCGGGGCATACTTCCTCCTCTTTTGGTGTATAGGCCTGAAAGAAGAATCAATTCCAAGTTTATGGGTAATAACAGTTTTAGAAATACATGTCATTTCTTCGTGACTCCAGGAGAATGTTGACATTCTGGATCTGAGGAATTCTACTAGTTCTTCTTCAACGGGTCCAGGGGTATGAGTGCCTATTAGCACTTTTTCCCACGATATAAGGGGTCGAGCACCACTTCTCTGACGTCCTGTTCCCTTGCCTCCAGGGTATCCCTGGATTTCTTCTGTAATTGCTATTCTTGGCGACTTTTTGCCGAGATCTTCATTGATGATGTGTAGCAATCCTTTGCTTCCTGTTCGTCACTGCGGATGGTGACTACCCCCCCCCCCCCAAGGTGTTGGTAACTTCACACACTGGTGGTAGGTTGAGGGGATGGCTTTCATGTCATGAATCCAGGGTCTGCCCAGGATGATGTTGTATCGTGATGGTGCATCCATGACACAGAAGCGCTGCATTGAGTTTACACATTTCACATAAACTGGGAGCTTAACCTCTCCCAAGGTGTTCTTGGTCTCAGCGCTGAAACCTACAAGAACTGTGGATTTGGCTATGATCTCCTCATGGGGTATCCCCATCTTAGTCACGGCTTCTAGTTGTATGATGTTAACCGAACTTCCTCCATCTATCAGGATTCTTTTCACAAAGTGATTGGCAATGTAGAGTGTAATCACCAACCCATTATGGTGATGAACTAGCACGTCGCTCCTATCATCTTCCCCAAACATCACATCCTTCACGTCCAATAGAATCGAGTATTTAGCTGGTCTTTTTGTCATATCTGACTTGGTTTCCCTTGCATGTCTCTTAGCTGCAGAATAAGAAGTACCACAAATGTCAGAACCACCAGAAATAAAGTGTATTACCTTAGCCTCCAGAGATGGAGATGCAGCTCACTCAGGATGTCCCCCTGGCCTGTCAGCATCCAGGGTTTGGTCATTGCCCCTAGATTTTCCATTATGATCGGTTCCTTTAGATTTGTCTTTCCTTCTTCCCTGGAGCTCTTACAGGTAACCTTTACTTAGTAAATAGCTAATTTCTTTTCGCATGGCTATGCAATCCTCGGTCAAGTGACCAAAGTCTTCGTGGTAGGCACACCATTCGGACTCGTCTTTCCAGGATGTGGGTTTATCGGTTTTCCTGGGCCACCTTGCTTTGTCTCCCAAATCCTGCATGGCATTTATTACACCTGCGACGTCAGTGCTAAAACAAAACTCAATAAAGGTAGAATATTCTTCTTCTTCCTCTTCGCCCTGGTCTACACTATTGACCCGAGAGTTGTCGGATCTAGAGTAAGGTTCGGGTGTAAGGATCAATTAAGCCACCCACGCGATATCAATGCCTATAGTCACCGTGAGGAATCCGGTGACTAAAGGTGATTCAAGATTAAGTCGAAAAGTATAGCAAACAAAAGAACAAGTGAAAGAATTACAAACCGATTGTGAATGCTTGAACACTATTCGATTATGAATGCAAAAGCACCACACACGAAACCCTAGAGAACCAACAACCCTAAATCGATTACTAGGAGTCCTATTTATAGGAGATGACGAACTTGGAAAACAAGTTAACCTCCCTACCTAAAATAACTCCTAATTCCCGTATTTGAACCCTAAGGCCCACTAAACTCCCTCTAAACTCTTTTAAATTGAGCCCAAACATGTCTAAAAATGGCCCAGTGACCTAATATACCCATAACCCATCTAATTTTCACCTATTCTAACACATAGGCCTTCAAAATAATCCGCCAAAGGATAATTTAATACACAAGACACAAATTATTCCCTTACAATCTTGCCCTTGGCTTGTGATATTAAGTGTCTTCTACTTTCAATCTTCAGACTTGCAGTCTTCTCCTTGGCTTGTGCATGGGTTGGTGAAGATTCTTTTCTATAGCAATCTTCATTGGGTAACAACAAATGACTTTTGGGAGTGTTCTCTCAATCAGCATCAGCTTGAACTGCACATGATGACCAAGTAATGAGAGGAGGATTCTCAAATACTTGCTCCTTCTTGAAAACTGTTGAGTCCTTGTTGAATCATCGGTAACTGTCTTGACTTGCCATTAACTTCAGAGGATAAAATTTGAAAACCTCTATCTTGGCATCCTTGATTGTAGATCTTGAACTGAAGGCATTTAGCTTCCCCTCAACATACGAACAATGTCTTTTGAGTCTATGGAAGCTTTTCTTGAACAACCAACAAACTTCCCCTAAGCATAGGGTAAGTCCTTTTCCGGCTGGTTCTTCAACATGAACAATTAGCAGCACTCATTGATTTTTCTTTTCCATGACATTTCATTTGCATTTAACCTGCCATACATCGAACAAACACAGACACTAACCAGCATATGATACCTGGTTACTGGGTTAGCAGGAGAACAACATTTCTTAACACAAACCTGTTTTGGTCAAAAATTCACTTGGGAATCCTGTATTCGAAACTTAGAATGTGAGGTAGTGTGCTTGTCAATATGCTTGAAATGTAAAGTTGAACGCAAGGATGTAACGAGGGAAAAATCCAGGATCCTTCGAGTTGCCTCTAGGAATCCTAGCAAAAAAACCTCGGGAGCCGGCCTGAAGAGCCTGCTTCCTCACAATTTTATTGATAGGAAACTGAAAATTACAAGTGTTTGGAGGTTTGATCGATCAGAGCTAAGTGTTATAGTGATTGTATGCTATCAGAGCTAAAGTGTGAAGGAATTGTGTGTGTTCCTACTGATCGAATCCTCGTTTATATAACAAACTAACTACTAACTAACTATCCGGGATTCTCGGAATCTCTTCTCCCCATTTCTCTTTACCGTTGAAGGAGGTTCGACCCACTCTACCACGTGCAAGCTAGTTAAGACCGAGTCTTCAGGAGGTAGTTAAACTCTTTAACGTTCCTGAAAACAAATAAAACACATGGCAAAAATAAGTGTTAGTCGATAATAAATATTCAGGATACCTGACTGGACGGGATTCCCAAACTGTAGCGAGATTCCTGATCTTATGTAGCTTTTCTGTGAGCATCCTGAAATCGACCCCTAACAATTGCCCCCGAATCTTGGCTGCCTGCGGATATGATTTACAGCTGGCGAGATTCGTTTAAACCCAGAAGTTCACGGCGTGTAAACAGTAAAGTTGGTTGCTGATAGGACGTTTTTCATGGCTTCCCATTGATTAGATAGGTCTTTACTTTTCCTTTAAATATTAGCTAGTTTCCATAAGAATCCTTCACTCCTCATAATATCGAAACCCTTCGAGCTTCTTCACCGTCGCAGGTTAGTTTTCTCTCTTCCGATCTTCTTCTTCTTTTTGCTTTTCATAAACCCGTCAATGGCGAAGAAAAATACTCGTTCCGCCGCTTCTTCTTCCTCGACGGACATCGAGGATTTCGTCGATCAAGGGATTCTTCCTTACAATGAAGAAGAAACCTGCAATTTCTCTGGCGGTGATATCCGGTTGTTGAAGGAGTCCGACCTTTTTCCGCGATCGACGGTCATCCGGAGGTTCGATTCGCGGTTGAAAGCCGATTGCATGTCCACAACCTGGGTTTACTTTCTCTACTATCCTTCTCTTCTCGGAATGTCCTACCCTTTTCCGGCCATTGTAAACGAGTTCTTCAAAATCACCGGCCTCTCCTACTCCCAGACAATGCCGATGGTATGGAGGATTCTTTTCTCCCTTGACAACTTGAACAATTCCCGGAAGCTTGAGATGGGGATTCCTGAAGTTTGTGCTACCTACAACTTGAGAACCCACGGGTTCAGTCGCTTCGTCTTTCAAGCCCGTTCTTCCAATTCCCAATTGATTCCTCGTGCGTCGCACAATGACCACGATTGTAAAAGAAAATTCTTTTTCGTCAAACGTGAATCCATCGTTGGGGGTGATTCATTGGCGATGAAGTGGGTTTTGAAGGGTAGGAAACCGATTCACACACTGTATTTGAATTTCTTTGAATCTTTCTAATGAGTTTTTCATGTTTCTTGCAGCTCCCAAATTTTCTGATCTTGTTGAAGTGACCGATAAAGCTGTAGAGAAGACTGCCTCTTTCCTGGAAATCCCACCTGCTGAGAGAACCTTCGCCATCGAGAGTGTCAACAGCGAGCAAAGCTTCTCAATCGACCACTCAGAAGCCGTCATGTCTGGTACGTATTTGAGCTTCTCAAGTATAAGTTTTGAATTGAGCTTCCTAGTTCTGACTGCTTTCTTTCATTCATGCCAACAGCTCCCAAGCCTGCAACTGGATTCTCCCTGGACGACCTGAATTTCTACCTGGATGTGAAGGAGGAGAAGCCTGAGCCCCTGACCATCATCCGGCCTCCCGTTACCAGGGCCAAAACAGCTTCCTCCAGCAAGAAAAGGAAGGGTTCGGAGGGTACGATGTTCTTGGAGAGCTTTGATGGACTGAGCCCCGCGGAGACTAGCAACAAGCTTCTGAGCCTACACACAATGACAAAACTGGTAAGTGTAAACATAGGATTCTCATACCTTAGCGGCATCCGGCAAACGGCTGAGATTCCTAATTGATTTCATTTTCTCTCTTTCACAGGGCATTGAGCAGCTTACCGCTGCGTGCATTGAGGCTGAGACCAGGCTGGCGGTGGTCCAAAAGAAGCTTGATGAGGCAAGGGACACCATCCGCATCCAAGGGGAGATAGCTGAGGGCAAATCCCGCGATTATGAGCACAAGATGAGGGAGTAGGAGCTGAGGTTCCAGGTGGCTGCGCAGAAGGAGGATGCTATCTCGAAGCAGTTGGCTGTTCGCAGCGTGCTCCAGGCAATGCTGAAGATGGCAGCAGAAGCTCATGCCGAGGGGTTCACTTGCTCAATATGGACGGTGGATACCTGGAAGCTATCCTTGGAGCAGCTGGAGAAGGCTGGGAAGTCGGCCAGTGAGGATGAGCCGCCTGTGACTGATGCTGCTGGTGCCGATGCGGGTGAAAAGGGGAAGTCTGGAGAGAAGGAAGACGAAGAAGATGCTGGCGGGAAGCTGGAGGTTCCCGAGAAGGCGATGGGTGATGAAGATAATGCAACGGTCTGAGCCCTCTTTTTTAGTCTGTAGTTTGTTTTTCTGGTGGTGTGGATGTCTTTAAACAATTTCTTTTCCTTGTCTTTGCTGAAACAATACTAGAACAAGTAACAACAATGGTTGGGGATCCTGGTGGAGGGATCTTGCAGTTTGCAAGACGAAGCCAGGGTTCCTAACAAGCTTTTGACCTCTGAGCTTCCCAAGGGGAGGGATCCTGAGGTTTTCAGGACGAACCTTGGGGAGCTCAAATCCCGTTTGAATATGTTGATAATATGACTGTATTTTGATTACTTCGAATGTGTTTTGTATTTACTTTACATATTTCCAGAAATTTGTAACGTAGTTAGTAACAAAAATTCATATAAGTTAATCATCAATTTCATAGTGAAGTTTAAAATTTTCATAGGATTAAGGTCAATTAAATCAAACAAACATAATATTCTGACCTTTGGAATCTTCCATAGACAATAGTCTCTATATAGTCGAGAATCCTATCAGGAATCCTCACAGGGATCCTAACATGTTACCTTATAGGATTTTACCGATGCTTTCAGGATTCTGACAAGAATCCTGTTCGTGTTGGAACTCGTGATCTTGGAAAGACCTTTCCTCAGGATTCTAACAGGAATCCTGATCAGCAAATAGAAGGATCTTTTCATCACACAACTTCAGAATCCTAACAGGAATCCTGACCAAGTGCAACCTATTGAGCATCCTGCCTTTAAACCTGTGAGGCAAAATAAAAAGGATCTTGGTATGAAACCAAGGATGAAGTAGTTAACATACTGGGGTTACACCCGGGATTCTTGGGACTAAGCCAAAACTGGGGACAAGCCCGATAAGCTGGGGACAAACCCGATAAACTGGGGACAAGCCCATACGTAAGTGACATGTAAATGCCAAAACCTTAGATAATTCGTGAGGATAGCACGTCTGCTATTACTTGAGAATCCGCCCACTGGCGAATAACGAGCGCTCCTGGCGATTCTTAGAAAAGGTGGAAACCTTTTAAACCTTAGTTAACATGTAAGCGTTAAAAACCTTGAGAATCCTCCCAGCAGCCTCCAGTGACAAGATTGTCAGCCACCCGTTAGAATGGACTGGTCCGGCCACCTTGAGCATACTGGTGGACAACGTGCGCTCCTAGCGAGGGTCGTGCGCTACTGGCGATTACCCAAACGTAGGAGAGGAGTCAGCCTCTCAAACCTTCGAAGGTATGCGGGATTACCTTAAGCGTAGAAGAGGTGATCAGCCTCTAACTGGGGATACCCCCAAAAATACTTCAGTTAGGATTCTCAAAATCTGCAAAACACTCAACACTCGGTGAGGGGTGGGTGTTAGCTTAGCTAACACCACTCCGATGCCTAAGTCAGTAATGTGTCATAGGAATAATAAAAATGAATTAAAATAGGATTAGTATGTGTACCTTATATCATTTGAACAGTGAGGATCCTTGATATTCTGCCTGGGATTCCCATTGGGATTCTCACATAAAATAGGCTTTGAGGTGGATGGAATTCCAAGCTCTTGGCAGGGGCTCTCCTTCCATATTCACCAGACGGTATGCTCCCTTACCTTCTTCAGAATCTATAAGGTAAGGACCTTCCTACTTGGGTGCTAACTTCCCATCAGCAGGATTAGTGGTATTCTGAAAAGCTTTCCTCAAGACCAAGTCACCCACTTGGAATCTTCTCAGCCTAGTATTCATGTTATAGGATTTTTCTATCCATTGCTGGTAAGACGCCATCCGGATTCTGGCCATGTCTCTGAGCTCCTCAACTGTTTCCAGATCCTGAAGAAGATTCTGATCGTTGGTTTCAGGATCCTGGCAGCTGACTTTGGCTGTTGGAAGTACCATTTCTGTAGGTATTACAGCTTCTGCCCCAAACACTAATGAGAATGGCGTTTGGCCAGTAGCATTCTTAGGTGTGGTTCTATCCGCCCAAAGGACAAATGGCAGCTCCTCATCCCACTTTCCTTTCTTGGAACCCAGCTTCTTCTTGAGGTTGTTGATTATGATTTTGTTACTGGATTCTGCCTGTCCATTAGCTTGAGGGTGGACAGGCGTTGAAGTGATCATCTTAATGCCCCAACTTTCACAAAAGCTTGTAGTTCTCTTGCTGATAAACTGGGAGCCATTGTTGCATATGATTTCCGCCGGAATCCCAAATCCGGTGAGGATATTCCTTTTGATAAATGATATAACCTCTTTTTCTCTTACTTGTACGTAGGCTTCTGCTTCGATCCATTTGGGGAAGTAATCTGTCATGGCAAGCATAAACACCTTTCCTCCAGGAGCTTTGGTCAGCTTACCCACAATATCCATGCCCCACTTCATGAATGGCCATGGGGATACTATACGATGCAGATGCTCCTTCTTCATGGTTGGCCAATAATATCCGAATCTGAGGACCTTCGAGAACAGCGCCCTGTCCCCAGTATGGTTCCCACAATCTCCACTATGGATGTCTTCAAGCACCTCAAGAGCTTCCGACTTCTCCAGGCACCTCAAATAGATACCTTCAAGAGATCTTCTATATAGGATATCATTAATAATAGTATAGGGTACTACCTTTGTGCGAAAAGCTCTGGGGTTTTCACCCTTGGGAATCTCCCCATCTCTGAGATATTTCCTGATTGGGTAAGTCCAGGATTCCTGAGTATTCTCGGGATCCTCAACGTCTACTCCTGTGTTGTGGTCGACAGCCTGAGCTTCCTGTCGATCTATCGCTGGCATTAAGATGTGAGTTATTGGAATCTTGACATCCTCAGGGATCCTGAGAGATGAAGCCAAATTCGCCAAAGCGTCGGCTTCCGTATTATCTTCTCTTGGGACCTGCGAAATGTTAAATTTTTCGAAAAATAGAGATAGTTTTTTAACAATTTCAAGATACTTGATCAGATTCTCCCCTCTCATTGCATAAGAGCCATTAAATTGGTTAGTCAATAGAAGGGAATCAACGAATACTTGAATGGACAGGATTCCCATATCTCTAGCCAGTTGCAGTCCAGCAATCAAGGCTTCGTACTCGGCCTCGTTGTTGGTAGCCTGAAACTCGCAAGATATAGATAGAGGTATTATGTCCCCTTGTGGCGATTTTAGCAGGATTCCCAGTCCAGTTCCTCCGACATTTGAGGAACCATCAGTGAAGAGAATCCAATCTTCTTTGAGCTTCTCAAGCTTTTGGACTTCTTTTTTAGCTTCCGGTTCTATGTCGCTGCTGAAATCCGCCACAAAGTCAGCTAATGCTTGGGATTTGATTGCAGTTCCTGGTTCATATTTGATGTCGTAGGCACTCAGCTTGACTGCCCATTTGGCTATCCTGCCTGACATCTCCGGCTTCCTGAGAACTGACTTAATAGGATAGTTAGACATCACAATTACAGTATGCGTTTCAAAATAATGTCTAAGTTTAGTGGAATCCATTATAAGAGATAAAATTATATTTTCAAGATAGGAATACCTGGATTCTGCGTCTAGCAAAGTTTTACTTACATAATAGACCGGATGCTGCTGACCTTGGTGGTGTTTTACTAAGACAACACTTACTGAGCTTCCGGATACAGCGAGATATAAGTATAGTGGCTCCCCATCTTCTAGTTTCATCAGGAGTGGAGCTTCTTATAGGTACTCTTTTAGGCTTCTTAGGGCTTCTTCATGTCTATCAGTCCACTCGAAATTCCTGTTCTTTCTCAGAATTTCATAAAAGTCTTTGCTTTTCTCTGAGGATCTCAATATAAACCTGTTGAGTGCTGCAATCCTTCCTGTCAATCTTTGAACTTCCTTTATGTTTGAAGGGGATTTTAGGTTGAGGATTGCTTTAATCTGCTCAGGGCTTGCTTCGATTCCCCTTTCGGTCACCATGTAACCCAAGAACTTTCCAGCTCGCACCCCAAAGTGGCACTTAGAGGGGTTGAGCTTCATATTGTAGTGGTCAAGGATGTCGAAAGCGATTTTGAGATCCCTGACATGGTGTTTGGCCTTTTTAGATTTCACAACCATGTCATCAATGTAAACCTCCATCGTGTCCCCTAGTTGTTCCTTGAACATCATGTTAACGAGCCTCTGGTAGGTGGCACCTGCATTACGTAAATCAAAAGGCATAGCAGTGTAACAATATATACATGTTGGGGTTATGAAGGCCGTATGCTCCTGATCTGAGGGTTCCATTTGGATTTGTTGGAATCCTGACGAGGCGTCCATAAACGTGAGCATCTCATGTCCTGCTGTGGCATCCACCAATGCGTCTATGTGGGGAAGTGGAAATGGATCTTTCGGACATGCCTTGTTCAAATCTGTGTAGTCAACACAGACTCTCCATTTCCCGTTCTTCTTTTGAACCACCACTACATTGGCTAACCATTTGGGATACTTGACTTCCTTGATCATTTTTGTTTTGAGAAGCTTATCGACTTCTTCTTGAATTATTGCGTTCGTTTCGGGGGCGAAATTCCTTCTCTTCTGTTGTATGGGCCTGAAAGAAGGATCCAAACCAAGTTTGTGAGTTATAACATGTTTAGGTATACCTGTCATGTCTTCATGCTTCCAAACGAAGGTAGGCCTTCTGGCTTTGAGAAGCTCAATCAACTTCTCTTCAACATCTTCTGGGATGCTGGATCCAATGAGCACTTTGATCTCAGGATTCTCGGGATCTAATTGGACTTCTTTGACATTGAGCTCCCTGTCTTCCTGCTCTTGGGGTGCTCTTTTCAGTAATTTCTATCCTTTTGTCACTTTTGTTGAGTTCTTCATGGAGGTTGAGTAGCAGTTCTTGGCTTCCTGCTAGTCGCTTTCAATCCTGACAACTCCCCACGGTGTAGGAAGCTTGATACATTGGTGGTATGTAGAGGGAACTGCCTTCATCTCATGAATCCAAGGCTTGCCAAGAATAATATTGCAACAGGAGAGGGTATCTATAACACATAATTTTTGCATACAATTTACTCCCTCTATATATACTGGTAGTTTAATATCTCCAACTGTACTCTTGGTTTCTCCGCTGAAACCCACCAGGACTGAGGATCTTGCCACAATTTCGGATTCCGGGATGCCCATCTTCTTGAGCACATCTAGACGAATTATGTTGACAGAGCTCCCATTGTCAATCAGGATCCTACTCACAAAGTGGTTAGCGATATATTGAGTAACTACAAGGCTGTCATGGTGGGGATCCTGAACGTGAGAGCGATCGCTCTCATCAAAGGATATAGTCTTTTCCTGTGTCAGGATGGAAGTCCGGACAGGTCTGGATCCCTGTTCAGACTTATATTATTTAGCGTGCTTCTTTGCTGAGGAATACGAGGTGCCACAGATATCTGAGCCTCCTGATATGAAGTTGATGATTTGAGCATCCTGTGGTGGAGAGGCTGCTCTTTGAGGGGCTTGTTCAGCTTACTAATTTTTGCTTCTCTTTCTACCCAACAACTCTTTGAGATGCCCTTTGTTGAGTAGGTAGCTGATTTCTTTCTTGAGTGCAATGCATTCATCTGTCAGATGACCGAAATCCTCGTGATAGGCACACCACTTCGATTTATCTTTCCAGGAGGCCTGCTTAGTATCTTTCCTGGGTCATCTTGCTTTTTCACCTAGATCCTGCATGGCACACATTAAACCACTAATGTGAACTGAAAAACAGTATTCAGATACCTTGGGGTATTCCTCATCATCGTCATCTTGATCCACGGCATTAACTTTTTGATTATCCTGTTTGGAATATGGCCTGGATCTGTACGGTTTCCCAGGGGATTCCGATTTCTTGCTGTTGTGATCATATTTGGGGATATCCAGTCTTTGGTGAATTTTCTTGTCGTCTTCCAATCCGATGAACCTTAAGGCTCTGCTTCGAACTTCGTCAAGGTTCCTGCAAGGAGTCATGACAAGATCGTCGTAAAAACGGGAATCCCTTCGGAGTCCCATCTTGAAGGCTTCAACCACGGCTGCCATATCCGGGTTGGGAATCTCCAAAGATTCTCATCCGAATCTGGCAATGTATTCTTTGTGCGGCTCGTCTGATTTCTGGACTATCCTGTATAAATCACCGGTTAGTTTCTCAAAGGTGATGCTACAAGAAAATTGACTGTTAAACATATTAACCAAATGAGAAAATGAAGTAATAGTGTTGGGAGGAATGCTTAGTAGCCATTTCATGGCTGGTCCTGTTAAGGTTGAACCAAAGCCTTTGCATAGACAGGCTTCTTTGATTTATATTGGAATGGGATTGATTTCCATGCGCTCCGTGTAATGTGCCACGTGCTCTTCAGGATCTGTGGTTCCATCGTAGAAGCTCTCTTGGTAGTGCCATTGTGAGATTTCCATAACATTTCTTTTCTCGGGCATAAACTTTTCTTTGATCTTCATCAAGATCACTTCGTGCAATCGGTTGTCCATTTATCTGAGGATATGTATAATCTTGTTCAATGGAAATCCAAAAATCAATATCAAGAGCATTAATGAACGATTCAAATCTTTGCTTCCAATTCTCGTAATCCTCTAACCTAAGCAACTTAGGAATTTCTGAGTTGTTCCTATCTCGTTATCATAGTTCAATATGGCTTGCATTGAAGATTGAACAGCTGAAAATGCGTGAAAATCGCTCATTTTGAAATTACAATATAGAATGCACAAACTTCAAACTGAAAAACGGACGTCTTCCAAGCGGATTTTGGGGGTCAAACTGGGAGGTACAGACCTTTTAGGTGAATACACATCTAGATCTCCGAAAGACGAACGTTTTGGCTGGTATTAGCTCCCGTAACTCTTAACAGTTCTCAAGTTACGTCAGTTTTAGTGAACACATGTTTTCTGTCAGCGGACCAATCAATTCTCAGCGGACCAAAATATTTCAGCGGACCAAAATATGCTTAGCGGACCAAATGAACCAGCGGATCAGATATCCTCAGCGGACCAGATTTGGTACGGCGGACCAAATGCAGATTAAATGTGGTACGGCGGACCAATAAACCAGCGGACCAGATGTGGTACGCCAAAACCACCACGGACCAGTTCGTTGAAGCTTGCCTGCCGGACCAGTCAACGGACCAGTTGTTCTACCAGCGGACCAGACACAGATGAAGCTGAAATCGACTGATTTTCACAAATTTTGACAATTAAAGCTAGAAACTGGATCTTCAAAGCAGTAGAGCACTCGGAAATCATTTTCCATCGTTGAAACACTCGGAATTGCGGAAATTTGATGAAAAACGAAAAAAACCCAAACTTTCTCACTCTAGAATTCGAAAATTTACCAAAATCACAGCAGTAGAGCAACCAATTGCTCTGATACCACTTGTAAAACCATTGAACGATCTTACTACTGCATGATTTGGTAATCGTATAAGCAACAAGATGTAAATAAAGCTTCGCTTTATTGATTCACAAAGAGGATTACACAAAGTCTAGAGAGAGAGAGTTACACATTAAGTTACACACACTTAAGAGATGTAGAATGACAGAACTAGTTGACTCTCTCTAACACGAATTATTTATAGTGTTGACATACTAAGTGGCGGACCACCAGCGTACCATTTGGTACGCCCGTACCAAATGACCTGCGGACCATTTGGTCCGGCCACCTCAACATGAAACCACTATAACTCACACAGATGCTCTAGATTAGATACAATACACGAGACACACGTTAACATAGGAATATGCTCTAACAAAAACTAAAGGGACCGTTGCTACACGATGTGTTCGTAAGGCAAATAGAAACACTATTTCCCTAAGATAGCACTTAACATTAGGATACGTTCTTAATGTGAGACAAGGATGACAAAGCAACAGAAGGTTAGTCTATTCACGAGATTAGGGTATGTGAATATATGTGCTATATGCTTTGTGTTTGATTGTCTAATTGTAGAAATGTGTTTGACAGACCTAAGTGCCTTCGAAAGGTAAAATTTTCCAAAAACGTAGAATTTACCAGTGTAAGCTGACTTATTAAGTTATGTATGTCAGATGAGGCTGGACCATCGGATTGAAAAGGGAAGGCTGAGATGTGAGCAGGAACTAGGGGGCGTACACTATCAAGACAATGTCAAGCTATCAAGAGAAGACATTTTTGAAGACTGGCATGGAGATATTTTTCTCTTTTGTATTTGTTTCTCTTACTATGTAATGCTTGGCATATGAATAAAAGTTTTTATTTCCGCTGCTTTAGTTATCTCTGTTGTACCTTGTGTTCAAGAGTAAATCCGATGTGTGACCGCTCCTAGGGCCAAGTATGGGAGTGGGTGTCACAAGTTGGTATCAAAGCCTTGGTTTAAGAGATTTAGATACTGTTGCAGTGTCTAGACTTAAACTAGGACTCTGGAAAAGCCATGTAAGATGAGATAAATGCCAGTATTGATAGTTATGCCATAGGTAGAACGTGCATTAGGAATATAATGGACAAGACTTAGGATATATGGGTATGGAAAATACCCAATTGCAATTAGCTACTGCAATTTGCTATTAGTTATATAAGTATATCCTAAGCACTGGTTATTATATGGCCAAGTGCGAGATAGTTTATTTGATGCTAGGATACGTTATCAATGAAAGTAGGAACTTAGGATGTGGACACAAAGGATGCATGTGAATAGATGTAGCTAAGTTTTAAAGACATTATATATAAATAAACGTATTGACATCTGCGCTTATCTGTTTATCATGTATTCAAAACTTGGAAACTCTACGTCACATAAATCCTAAAACGTCACTCATCTTAATGTAGGAAATGGCTAGAGGAAGTCATGGAAATGACAACGACGGTAGAATAGTTAGGAGAACCACGCGAGCGAATCCCGAGCTTGAAGCTAACGTCGAAGCTAATACGTTCACTAGCGAACATGTAGCGACTATTGTCGTGCAAGCAATAGCCCAAATCCAAAGAGGCGTTGGTGGAGCCAACGGGACTGGGGGTGGAGGAAACAACAACGGGAATAGGAACGACTCAGGGGATATGGAGGAAGGACAAGGAGGTCGAGGATGTTCATTCAAGACATTATGTGGTTGCAAACCCCCTTCTTATGATGGCAAGAAGGACACAATATCTACCTTCGAATGGATTCATGAGATGGAAGCAGTTATTGAGATCAGTGGGTGCAGAGAAGATCAAGCAGTGAAGTATGCCGCTCACTCGTTTGTATCTGAAGCATTGCACTGGTGGGGAATGGTTGGGCAGACTGAAGGGAGTGTAGCTATCGCTGCGATGAAGTGGGACGACTTGAAAAAGTTAGTCCTCGAAGATTTCTGCCCTAGGGGAGAGCTGGATCAGTTGGAGAAGGACTTCTTGTTGCTTGAAGCTGGAAACATGACGCATCGGGAATATACGTCCAAGTACAATGCTATGGCAAGATTGTTGCATGCGTTAGTCACTCCTGAAGCTCAAAGGGTGAAACGATACGTCCAAGGCCTCCCTGGCCGAGTTAGGGAATTCATTAAGGCTATTGAGCCTCGAACGTTCAAGGAAACAGTGAATCTAAGCTCCAATCTCTATAGTGAGATGTTCGGAGTAGGAGGTAGACAAGAGGAGTCTAAGAGAAAGTGGATGGAGACAGCTGAAGGTTCGAAGAAGAATGACGGGGGTCACCGCAAAATGCAAAAGAATGGATCAAAGGGTAGCAAGCCCTTGTGTAATAAGTGTAATAAGAATCACTATGGAGAGTGTAGGACAGTGACAATTGGCTGCTATAAGTGCGGGAAGGAAGGTCACTTTGCCAATCGTTGTCCTGATCCAAGGAAGTGTTTCGAGTGTGGAAGCCCCGATCATATCAGGACAAACTGCCACAAGTTGGTGAAGAATTCAGAACCACCAAAGGCGAAAGGGGCTCCAAAGGCGAAGGGTAGAGCTTATACCCTGACTACCACCGAAGCCAAGATAACACCCGATGTAGTTTCAGGTACGTTTCTCGTTAATAATGTGCCTGCTTCTGTGTTATTTGACTCTGGTGCAAGTAGGAGTTTGGTTTCGCATAAATTCTGTGAGCTTTTTGATAGACCAACTGTTAGGGCTAATAGACCATTTGAGGTCAAGATTTCCTCAGGGAAAAGTATTAGGATTACTAAGGTAGTAGATAACTGCTTAATAGAGTTAGAAGGGTACAAACTACCCTATTAAGTTATTCCCAATGGCGTTAGGAGGTTTCGATGTTGTGTTAGGAATGGATTGGCTTGCAGAGAACGATGCGCAGATTATCTGTAACCAAAAGAAGGTTCAACTTCGAGCGCCAACTGGGAAAACCATATCCATTTATGGAGATTGTGATAGCTCAGCAGTTATGATCATTTCAATGATCAAGGCGCAGAAGTTCATAAGTCAAGGGTGCAAGGCGTACCTTGCTTATGCTATCGATTCGAGGGTGAAGACTAAGGAGCTAAAAGAAGTGCCGGTAGTATGCTAATTTCCAGACGTATTTCCAGAAGATCTACCCGGCATCCCTCCCAATTGAGAGGTAGAGTTTAGGATCGACTTAGTGCCAGGATCCCAACCCATAGCAAAGACAACTTATAAGTTAGCTCCCTCAGAGATGAAAGAGTTGATGTCACAATTGGAAGACATGCTTGACAAAGGGTTTATTAGACAAAGCATCTCACCTTGGGGTGCTCCAGTGCTTTTTGTCAAAAAGAAGGATGGAAGTATGAGAATGTGCATCGACTATAGGGATCTAAATAAGTTGACTATTAAGAACAGATATCCTTTGCCTAGGATCGACGATTTATTCGACCAGCTACAAGGAGCGAGTTGGTTCTCTAAGATAGATCTAAGGTCGGGTTATCATCAGCTCAAGATTAGAGACGAAGATATTGAGAATACAACTTTTTGCACGCGTTATGGTCATTATGAATTTCTGGTTATGTCATTTGGGTTGACTAATGCCCCTGCAACTTTCATGGACCTCATGAATAGAGTATTTCGACCCATGTTGGACCGATTCGTGATCGTGTTCATAGATGACATTTTAATTTATTCTAGGAACGAATAGGATCACGCGATGGATTTAAAGAAGGTGCTAAAGACCTTAAGGAAGGAAAAGCTATATGCCAAGTTTTTGAAATGTGCATTTTGGCTTAAGGAAGTCCAATTCTTCGGTCATGTGATAAACGCGGATGGCATTCTTGTAGATCCAGCAAAGATCGAGACGGTAATGAGTTGGAAGCCACCTAAGACGCCTTCAGAGATTCGTAGTTTCTTAGGTCTTGCCGGCTATTATCGTAGATTTATTCAAGACTTTGCAAGGATTGCAACGCCACTAACTAAGTTAACCAAGAAGGACACTAAGTTCTTATGGGGACCTAGTTAGCAGATTGCGTTTGAGGAGTTAAAAGCCAGATTGACTCAGGCACCAGTATTATCCTTACCGGATGGGTCTGATGATTTGGTAGTGTACTCTGATGTTCTTATCAAGGCTTAGGTTGTGTTTTGATGCAGCGGGGCAAAGTCATTGCCTATGCATCAAGGAAACTAAAACCTCATGAGACAAACTATATAACTCACGACTTAGAGTTGGCAACCGTTGTGTTTGCTCTCAAGATATGGAGGCATTATTTGTACGGGGTAAAGGGTACCCTCTACACTGATCATAAGAGTTTAAGGCACTTCTTCGAGCAAAAGGATCTTAATATGAGGCAGCGTAGATGGTTATTTTTGATCAAGGATTACGACTGTGAGATTATGTATCACCCAGGTAAGGCCAACATAGTGGCTGATGCTTTGAGTAGAAAGGAGGATCATCCTCCAATCAGGGTGAAGTCATATAAGTTAGTCGTTACTCCTGATTTTCCAGTCCAACTTCGAAGAGATCGGTACGAGGCATTGAAGGACGAGAACGTCAAGAAGGAAAGGATAGTAGGACAAGTTGGAAGCTTAGTAGAAAACGAGTTTGGAGTTAAGACTAGGTACGGTCGAATGTGGGTACCGCTTTTAGGTGAGATTCGTGGTAAGATCTTAGATAAAACTCATACGCCATGCTATTCAATTCATCCTGGTGCAACGAAGATGTGCCAGGACTTAAAACGGGACTATTGTTGGCCGAGTATGAAGTTTAATGTCATGCAATATGTGAATAGGTGTTTGATTTGCGTAAAGGTTAAAGTTGAGCATCAAAAGCCTTATGGAAAGCTTTAACCTTTGAAGATTCACGAATGGAAGTGGGAACATATCACGATGGACTTCATAACCAAGCTACCCAAAACAGCTAAAGGTTATGACACCATCTGGGTGATAGTGGACAGGCTAACAAAGAGTGTTCGTTTCTTACCTATAAAAGAAACACATTCTTCTGAAGAGTTAGCTACGTTGTTCACAAATGAGATTATTGCTCAACACGGAGTGCCGGTAACTATTGTTTCTGATAGGGATACGCGGTTCACTTCGCGGGTTTGGAAGAAATTCTATGAGCAAATGGGGTCAAGATTGCATATTAGCACGGCATATCATCCTCAGACGGATGGAAAAAGTGAGAGGATGATACAAACTTTGGAAGATATGTTGTGTGCATGCATTATTGACTTTGAAGGAAGTTGGGATAGTCACCTACACCTGGCAGAGTTCTCATACAACAATAGTTATCATGCTAGCATAGGTATGCCACCGTTCGAAATGTTGTATGGTAGGAGATGTAGAACTACAGTGTGTTGGGGTGAAGTAGGCCAGCGAGAGCTAGGAAGCAAGGATGAGGTTCAGAACATGGCTCGAAACCTTGATGCGATCAAGGCACGACTAAAGGCTGCTCAAAATCGGCAAAAGTCTTATGCAGATAAGAGGAGGAGGCCTATAGAGTTCCAAGTAGGAGACTTCGTGTTATTAAAAGTGTCTCCATGGAAGAGTATTATTCGCTTTCGCAAGAAGGGCAAGTTAGGTCCGAGGTACGTAGGACCTTTTAGAATTGTTGAACATGTAGGAGAAGTTGCCTATCGACTAGACCTACCTGAGGAAATGTCTAGGATTCACCCAACATTTCATGTATCACACTTAAGGAAGTGTGTAGTAGATGAGTCGCAAATAATACCCTTGGATGAGATAGAAATCAATAACACGCTGTCACTTGTAGAAAGGCCCGTTGCTATTATAGATCGATATGAGAAAAGGCTTAGGAATAAGACCATTCCAATGATTAGGGTGCAATGGATGCACAAGAAGGGTTCTGAGTCTACATGGGAAAGAGAGGACGAGATGCGAAAATCTCATCCTGAGTTGTTTGAAGCCTGAACAGGTTTCGAGAACGAAACCTTGTTTAAGGAGGGGAGAGTTGTAACACCATAAAAGTTAAGGTAATAAATGTATATGTGTTTATATATTTATAGGAGTGTGTTTATGTTATAAACATGTTAAAATGTTAAGTAATGTGTAATTCAAGTTATAACGATAAACTATGAGTTTATCGGGTTAAAATAGTAATAAAATACGTGTTCGCATGTTATATAAATGTTATATATGAGTTATACATGCATACACATGATGATATAGGTGAATACGCAGTTGCGAAGATATTTGATAAGCAATACGTTTATGTTTATGGTCTCAACTTTCAGTTTCGTATTGCTAAGAATTGTACCAAAGTTTTCTAAATGTGACTTTTGGCTCCAAGAGGTACACTTTTTGGGTCACATTATCAACGACCAGGGAATTCATGTTGATCCAGCCAAAGTTGAGGCTATCAAAGACTAGAGTACTCCCAGTACTCCGACTGAGATACGCCAATTCTGGGTCTCGCTGGCTATTATCGTCGATTCATTGAGAACTTCTCGAAGATAGCCCAACCCATGACTGCATTGACTCAGAAAGATAAGAAATTCATTTGGGATGCCAAAGCAGAAGAATCCTTTCAGAAGTTGAAGCAGAAGCTTTGCGATTCACCGATCCTATCTCTACCTGATGGAATCAAAGATTTTGTAGTTTAATGTGATGCTTCGCATCAAGGATTGGGTTGCGTATTAATGCAACATGAGAAAGTTATCGCATATGCCTCTCGGCAATTGAAGATTCATGAGAAGAACTACACAACCCACGACCTGGAGCTTGGAGCTGTCGTTTTCGCCCTCAAGATTTGGAGACACTATCTTTATGGAACGCAATGCACCATATTCACTGATCATAAGAGTTTACAACATATCTTTAATCAGAAGGAGTTGAATATGAGACAACGTCGTTGGGTTGAATTGCTAAATGATTACGAATGCGAGATTCAATATCATCCTGGTAAGGCTAACGTTATAACCGATGCCTTAAGCAGGAAGGACTGCTTGAAGCCGCTCCGCATAGGAGCACCGAGTATGACAATATGCTCTAACCTCACTTCACAAGTTCGTGATGCTCAAATTGAGCCTCTCAAGGAAGATAATATAAAGGAAGAATCTTTGCGCGGAATGGAAAGGCAACTGACTGAGAAGCCAGATGGAATCAGAAACTTCATGGACAGATTATGGGTACCTAGCTACGGAGATGTGAGAAAGCTAGTGCTCGAAGAAGCTCACAAGACACGATATTCCATACATCCTGGTGCTGATAAGATGTATCATGGTTTGAAGGAACATTTCTGGTGGCCTAACATGAAGGCTGAAGTAGCCACTTATGTCAGCAAGTGCCTAACTTGCTCGAAGGTCAAAGCCGAGTA
>JBCNJP010006329.1:0-12007 GCA_039602395.1 Deinandra increscens subsp. villosa
TAGGAATATCTATACTACTATATAATACATATTGGTATAAAGGGTAGTTTGGTCATTAAATTACTTAATTTTAAGACGCGTACAACTCATCTAGCATTAAGTACAAGTGTTTATAGCAACACATTTAGGCCCTTCTTTATCTTAAACTCTTCCCAGCTTACTTTTAGGGTTATTGTGGTCTTTTACTCTATATCCTCAACTGTATACACGCATGCTTTCCCTTTACCTCGATCATCCCTTCAGCAGACTTTGGTTCCCACGCTTCTCCAGCCATCTCTCCCCTTCGATTGGCAAACTCTTCACCGTTCCTCATCTGCCCGTGAGATTTCAATGATGGTTGATTGTAAGGTCACGATTGAAATTGGGATTCAAATTGAAGGCGGCCAATATCGATTCCAGCCCTTTATAAATTTGACAGTTTATTCTCTATTTCGTTTCACCAATTTGTGAAGCTCCGACCAGTTTCATTCTCCAACAAGGTCATCACCGATTACACATATTTGTGAAGCTACCACAGGTTTCAGTCGGTGTTATCTTTTTCTTCTCTTCCCTTCATCGAATCTCTCTTCTCTGCTCTTTGATCTTGATGGAGGTCTTCAATCTCGACAGTGATTCCCTTACAACCTTTGATATGTATGTTCGTTGTCTTCAGTTCCTTACATTTTATCTATAGGAGATTTAGGGTTTTAGTTTGAGTTGGGTTTTATTGCATATGCTTTCTGCTCTTCTTCTATTTCTGAAATTTTGTAGATGAATATCTTGCCTTCGTCGGCGACCTTGAGCACCAATGAGATGGTTTCATGAACCCAGCTATGGTAATCCTCAAACCCTAATAAAGTTTTCAGTTTTTAAATGCTTGATAGCCGACCTGTTGTTTCATGGTCATTTTTTAGACATTAATAACCTCCGGCGATTCGAACAACAATACAGGTGGTGGCTTTTTGGTAAATTCATGCCTTTAACTCTTTCTGTTTCATTATTAGATTTGAAACGAACATTTAAGCATTTCTACGAACATTTAAGCATTTCTAAAGTTTCAGTGGTTCTAAATTTTTGTTTGAGATTGTTAATGGAAAAATGAATCCTCAAATTTCTTCATGAGGTACGGATTTCAAGCAGCACTCATATATATGGTAGATGATATTGAAAAACCGTTTCCGGATCGTTTCTATGGATGAGACGGAAGTTTTGTCATTGAATCATGTTGAATGATTACATAACGAAGGAGTATACAACGATTAAGCTCTGGGGGAGGTCGGACAGAACCTCCCCTCTCAACACACAGAAACAAGACAGAAACTTACAAAGAAATATAAAGACGAATCTATTTATACTTCTTCATAAGGTCCGAACTCGGCACCTCCGAACTCTGTCCGAACTCCCTCCGAACTTGGAGTTCGGCCATCTAGGTTCGGCCAACTCCGAACCTAGAGTTCGGCTGAGGTTCGGACCTCAATTCATGTCTTTGACAAATCAGTCTGTTTGACAATTCGAACAGTAACGGCCACACAAGGTTCATGCACTAACACTTACTATAGAATCATAAACCTGTGAACCTCACCAACTTTATGTTGACTTTTTAAACTCATGATTTCTCAGATATCTAAGCTTATCATGGAAGACGTGCAAATGGGGCTTCACTGTAACTTTCGACCCTGCTTTACCGGAGTCGTAGTCCCGACCTATCTTAAATAAACTACTTTATGATTTCAATATCAAACTAAGACTTTTATTCAAATGTAAGACAATATCATTTCACCATGACTTTCCGCTGCAACATGAATGGTATTATGTTTTAAATGACGTTTGAATTTAGTAGAATTTGTTTTGTATATCTACGACTATAATTCCATCTCGCTCACACCCAATCCGTTGACCGGGGTGTGACACCCACTCAGAAATTACTCCCAAACCCTCTCCGTAACTTCCAAATAACCGTCATTTTTTCTCAAATCAACCATCAACAATGGCTCCTAAAGGAAATTCAAGTAGGAAGAAGCCCGTCAGCGACTCAAAGTTTCCGGTAGAGCACAACTTGGTGGCGTATCTTGAACCACCAAGTAAGACAAGCATCTACAATGGCATGATCGAGTTCCTTAAAAGATCTCACCTTCATCATGCGCTGACAGTTGAAGCGGTGATATTTGAAGAAATTATGGAAGATATCTGGTCTCATGCTAGGGTTGCTGAAGGCGACAACGGTAATGATAGGATTGTGTCAAATGTTTAGGGCACCGAAGTGGAAATTGATAAAGCCAAAGTACGAAAGGTGTTGAAACTAAGGGATGAAAGTGGATACATGGTAGTCGATTCCAAGAAGTATCTAAAACTGTTCAGAGACATTGGATATGGTGGTTCCCTGCAAAGCAAAACCATCAAGAAAGGGCAGTTACCATACAACTGGAGGTTCTTAGCTCATATAATTCTGGTATGCCTAACTCCAAAGAAGGGTGGATTTGATGAGCTTGCTGGTGAACACGCCTCTGCCTTCTATGCTGTGGTAAAGGGTGAAAATTTTAACTTTTCTAATATAATTTTTACAGCCTTAAAAACAAACATCCAATCGGAATATTTCTATCTATACCCTAGATTTTTAACATGTATTCTCAGAGAAGAATACCCCAAATTGTTTTGGGTGGTACAATTTTGCAACCCAAACTCCTAAATGAGAAAACCTTTTCAAACTTAGCTTTAAACAAGACTGTCTTTCATGGAAGGGATACTGACCATCCCCTGCCAATTCCAAGGCAGTTTCCTAATGAACCTGCTCATACTGAGGTTCAAACGGAAACTGTGGCAGCAACTGAGCAACCTGCTCAAGATGACAGGACCATCAACCTAATGGTTCCTGATCCCACATCTGTCCCAGCTTCCTATACTTTACAAACTTACAGATCCAAAAAGAGGAAAGCATCCACTAAAACTACCACCACTACCACTTCCTCTTCTGAATCCCCTTCTGTCATGTTCAAGAGACGAAGAAATGTGGTTATTAGGTCTCGTCCACCTAGTGCCACCAGCCAACCTGAAGCTTCAAACCCTGCTCAAGGCAAACAGTCTAAGCGGAAACTGGTAAAATTGGGATATGCCCTTAGGGATGAACCTTCTCTTAAGGGGGAGTCAGTAGAAACAGATGTACAATCCCCATCTGAACAATTTTTACCCCTGCAACCCCTATCACCTAGGAGTGACAGTGCCCCCATTCCCGGTCCAAATGAAGGTGTTATTAATTCACCCACCTCATTACATGAGAACATTCCGATGGATCTGGACCCTGCTGCACTGAACCCCCATTCCTCACCGGAGGTGAATCTCGGGAGTCAAGAAGAGATTTATGCAGAGAGGGCTGCTGCTGCTCAAATATCCCCACTGGATTTTGGTGCTAGCAGTAACATCAATAAGACCCAAACTGCGGCAATCTTCTCTGAATCAGTACCCATGGGTCCTTCATTGGAACCAAGGGCTGTTGAGACAGTTGAAGAGAATCCCAGGTGCCAAGAAGCCATGGGTACCACAATTGGTCAATCTCGGATTGATAACTTGGTCTTGTCCAAGGATACTGGTAAAAGCCAGTTGAGGACAGTTATACACTACCGAAATTGACGAATTTGTACCTTAATCTCTAAGCATATGTTGATCATTTGAATGACTCTGTTGCTACATTGGTGAAGGCTGCTCCCACTGAAGCTGAGGCAGGTCCTTCAAACCTAAACAGAGAAGCTGATACTGTCAAATTGGGGGAGAAGTTGACTTCAACTCCTGCCATAATTGAAATAGAAGAAACTGACAGGATACCAGCTGAAGTTAGAGCCACAGCCTGCAAGAAACTTGGTGTTAAGCCCTTCACAGTGGAAGAAACTTGGGTCAATATGAAGAGCAGTCAACTGAGTGCCATTGCTCCATTTGAAGACCCCAACCTCACTAAGTTAGTTCAGTCTTCAATGCTAATTACTGGTGCTCTCCCAGAGCATATAAATATGATCACAAGATTACTAAAAGATATCATCTTTCCGGATGAAAGAGCCAGTGATCAAGTGGAGAGGAACACTACTTCCACTAGCAAGGCAGCAGCTGATATTGAAGAAAGCACTGCAACTGTTGTAGTTGCCACTATGTCTGAAGGAGGTGACAAACATTTGATCGGTGAAGAAGAAGGAACCGCGGTATTGGAGCTAGCAGATGAAAAACCTGAAGTCACCAAACCTCAGGTGGTAACTGAAGGTCCAAATATTGTTCAATCGGAAGTTCAACCGGAAGTTCAAGCAGAAGCTCAACTGGTAGTTCAACCGGAACTTCAAACTGAAACCCAGGTGGAAGTAATTCAAACAGATGAAAACTCTCATGATCCAACATATGGCCCTGGTCATTCAATCTTTGGGTCTGATCATCCACCTGTGGTTCAACCGGAAGAACAATTAAGTGAAGAGGCTGAACACATAGCTGCAACTTTAATAACTATTGGGAGCACAGGGTCAGTTCAAGCTGAAGAGCCAGTTTAACCTGCAAACCTTAGATCTATTCAGCAGGTTGTTCAACCCCCTGAAGCTGAAGCTTTGTTGAAAATGGTAAGAAGATGCTAGAATGGTAGCTCAGGATGAGAGACTAGCTAAAGAGATTCAAGAGGAGTTTGATCTGTATTCACAAAATGGTGTTGTCGAAAGTTTATTGGAAGAGGCTAAGAAAAGATCCTTTAATTGGAGACTGAAGGATTATAATTTGAATGCGATGACTGATGTTGAAAGGCAAAAGCTGATCTCAATTGCCTCTCAGATGCCTACTAAATTGGTAAAGAATGATGAGAACTACCTACTGTTGAATAAGGTAAAAAGGGTCCTGGTTGTTAGAAATTTGAAAACAGAAGAAGAGGTAGCTCAGTTAAAAGTCAGGGAGCTTTGCAACTTGATTGACTCAATCTTCCATGATCTTAAAGGAGATATAGCTGCTGTAAATCCAAAGTTAGTGATGCCTTTACCTTCAGAATTCACCTCAGGTACATTAACTAACTTAAATGTCAAACCTGAGTTTACTGACGATGCAGATATACAACCTCCACCTTCCTTCATATACAACTTAAACGCCATACCTACAATAGTTCCATCAATTTCACAGTCATTTGCCCTCATACCATATAAACCACCTTCAATTTCCAAAAAGGTAGCCACCAAACTTTCCAAACCAAAATATAGAACATACAACTTCACCCCAATCCTTCCTTTTAGGAAGAAGCCTCCACCAACCATTGACTTCTCAGACATTTTCCCACCTACTCCACCTTCCAGCCCTACACCAGAAGTCAGTAGACCACCATCTCAAACCTCCTTACCTCCACTCACCATCAGAGAACCATCAATCACCACTGCTCCTACACCATCCACCAAACCTACTGAAGTTCAACCTGGTCCCTCTTCTCCCTCATTAAAGGACAAAACACCTGTTGTGCAAGAATCAGAAGATGATTCTGATGAGGAGAAAAAGAAGAGAAAGAGGATGTTGATGCATGCAAAGAACAAGAAAGATCAGAACCAAAGAAGAAAAGCTCCTCCCAGAAGGAATAAAATTGTGGGATGGACAGCAGATGAAGCTACCTTTGACTTCACTTTCAACTTGGCAAATGGCACAACCTTAGTAGTGAATGCTCATAAAGCCACCAGAATGCTCACTACACTAAAAATGACTGATATTTATGTGAAGTTAAGAAGAGATTATGAGTCCTACAAGGGCTGAGCACCTGCTGAGATTATGTATTGAGACAACAGTGAATGAATGTGGAATGCGTTTTAGATCTCAAGGTGATTCTGACGATGAAGAAGAAGAACCTGTCAAGGAGGTGAAATTCATCATTTGGGAAGAAGAAGAAAAGTTGTTCTATGTTCATAGAGCTGATGGCACCTTTAGAGTTCATGAATCCATCTCTGTTCAAGATGACTGGAATGAAAAAGATTGGGAATCATTCAGATATGTGAAGGTGACCAAAACTAATTCGAAAGAGCTCTCTCAAAATCTGGATGCCAACATCAAATCCTTGGAAAAGTAGGTCAAGGAGAAGAAATTTTTGGGGACAAGTCAGTTTTGAAGATAAACTTTGGAGTTGAAGAATAATTTGACAGCATCAGCTTAGGGGGAGATTGTAAGGAATATATCGCTCTGAAGATTTCCGGCTGAAAGCCACTTTTGATAAGTTCCGACTGAAGTTGAAGTTGAAGCTGAATTCTCAACTTCAAGCAGAACTGGCAGTTCAAGTGGAAGAAGCATTTTTGTCAGCTAGCGAATATTCCGGGTGAACTCGATTATCCACCAGATAATGAGTTCAACCGGACTTTTCCTGAGATGTCTTTTCAGCAAGTCCAATCCTGCAAAAGCTTCTCGTTTGCTTCTAAATCTGTCAAAGCCGCTCTCCTAATATAGTATGATGTTGCCCACATGCAAGATATTCCAATTGTCGAAGTTTATGCTTTTGGTAGTTTATATTTGACTTTGTATTAAACGGTTTAGATTAGATCGTTTGAGATCAATGGCTGTCATTGATCTCATCTGCACTATATATAGCAGTAGTTAGCTCATTGTTTCACACGGTTCTTGATCACCTTGTAATAGTGTAACTTTTAGTTAATGCAAATAGTGTCGAGTATTTCTTACCTCGTTGTTACTATACTTATGCAAATCAAACACTACCTAATACAAGAGAACTAAATTTGCTCGAGTAAAGTGAAGTATAACTTTAATTCCGCAGGGTTATATTTACAAGTAGAGGTTTCTTGTTTTAGTTTAATCGTAACTAATACCGATCCTACAATCCTTTCATAGCCACTTCCTCGACGACGAAGACTAATGAATCTTTAAAACATAAAACCATGAAATCCATTTCCATCTATCAAGTACAAAAGTTTTAGTCACCATAAAAATTAGTAGATAAAGATGTCCAAAAGTTATGAAAACAAACCTCCTTGAATGAGAGCGTGATTCCTAAATCGATTCATTAAGCCCTTCACCATCGATAGCAACCACAAGAGATCAAAGATTATAAACCAACAAACAGAAGAACTCACCTAAGGTGTAGCTAAACTAACATTCCCTTCAATTCAAATAACCTCGCCACGTTAATAAAAAATTTAAACCAACAATTCTTGCTTTCAAATTCACATATGATTCATACATATAGGTCATGATTATATACTCAACATGAAGAAAGTTGGGTTTAAATAGGCTGAAAAATGCACAAACACCCTAATCTTTTTTGAAATTTTAGTATTGAATAAATCATGAGGAAAATGGAATTCAATACCGGGATGGCCACATTTCGACACCCCCACCGCAAGACCATAGTAGTTGGTGTTCTAATAATCATCACCCAACATCGTATAAACCAAAAAAGCCAATAGTTAAATGTACCTTTTGTACCTATGAATGGAACTAAATGAATAAATTCAGATTATGTTTTTGAAAGTCTTGCTCTAGGTCTGTGTATTCAAGGTGTGTTTTGCTTTTGAACATCACCAAATAATTGAACAAAAATGTTATGTTTAAGAAATTTTTGAGCAATCAAATGAGGATTGTATCTTTTATCGTAGAACTGATAGCTCCCACAAAATTCAAGAGGGTATTTGTGGATGAAGGTCAAGCCACCTTCTTTGGTTGCGTGAAGCGATTTCCAATGCCATTTACAAATCTCAAAAATAAAATTGTAGCATTAGAAAGTTAAAAGAATAAATTATATAATACACATACAAACTAATTTGGAAGTCCGCAGTGATGCTATGAAAATAGCAGTAACAAATAATAGAACAGACACTCTATACATACCACATCAAATTTTATCCACACCACTCAAGACGCGACACATATTCATACATGCAGCATCTTGAATAAGACAAAAGTCTAATTTGGTCAAAGTCAAAGGGATTCGATGTACTTCACTTCAAAATGCGACATATAGTGCAAAACGCGGCATCTTGAGCAACGACATAAAATACGTATACTATGTTGCAGTTAAAACGTGGCCTTTTATCCAAAACGCGACATTTGATAAAAAAAAAACAACATTATTGTTTTTGTTTATATATAATATATCGTAGCTTCGGAAAATGCGTAACAATCATAAATACCAACCAATCGAACATACAGACAATCGCCTAACTTAACTTATCAAATAAAAAACCAACCATATAAATGAAGCAATCAAACATACAAACCCACAAATGAAAAATACAACTAACCATAGACAACATTCTTACCAATATAAAAAAACCATACAAACCACCATTAAGATATTTCCTTCCAAACCAAAAAATTTGTTTCAATACATTTCAAAAGATGTCTACAGGTTCAGAACATGTTGATGCATGAACCTTGTGTGGCCGTTACTGTTCGAATTGTCAAACATACTGATTTGTCGAAGACATGAACTGAGATCCGAAACCCAGCCGAACTCTAGGTTCGGAGTTGGCCGAACCTTGATGGCCGAACTCCAGGTTCGGAGGGAGTTCGGACAGAGTTCGGAGGTGCTCAGTTCGGACAGAATTAAGAAGTATAAATAGTTTCGTCTTTGTATTTCTTTGTAAGTTTTGTCTTGTGTCTGTGTGTTGAGAGGGGAGGTTCTGTCCGACCTCCCCCAGAGCTTAATTGTTGTATACTCCTTCGTTATGTAATCATTCAACATGATTCAATGACAAAACTTCCGTCTCATCCATAGAATCGATCCGTAAACGGTTTTTCAGTTGGTATCAGAGCTGTTGGCTCTTTCTATGGTCGAAATCTATCGTTTTTTCTTCATTTCGAGACGTTAAACCTTCGGTTAGGGGTGATTGGAAGTGTTTCTGTTTGGTTTTTAATCAATCGAGTCTTCCTGAGTCATGTTTTTACCTAACAGAAGCTTCTGGATGTTCAAATTCGATCAAAATCTGAGTCTGGTTAGAATTCAAAAATTTTCAGTTCGAGTTCGGACAACGTTCGGCCGAAGAACAGATCTGAAAAATAACCGCTCCGAACTCCAGGTTCGGACGTCCGATGGTCAGGTTCGGAGGAGGTTCCGAAGGTCAGGTTCGGACTAGGTCCGAAGGTCAGTTTAGGATTGGGTTCGAAGGATCGGGTTCGGAGGTAGATCGGACAAGGTTCGGACGAGCTCGATCCCAGCCAGGGGCTCTGCCCCTTGGACCCCGCCAGGGGCTGCCGCCCCTTGGACCCCGCTTCTCAGGGGCGCTGCCCCCGAACCCCCGTTAGGTGGGAATTTTACAGAAGCGGACCAGTTATCGAGTTTACCCTTGATTTGGTAGCTGTGGGGTGTTATATTTGAAGAAGATCCAGATTCTGATACGTGTTACGAGTTAGTGATCGAATTTCAAGAAATGGGTTTGTGGGTAGTCATTGTTCTTGATGATGGACAGAGATTTAAGAATACGTGTTTCTGATGATGGACAGAGATTCGGAGACATGGTTATGATTACTTGGGAACATTTATCGGAGATTTTCTTTGTACACAAACTGAAGATTGAATGAGATTAAAGATTCCGTTGTGGGCTACTTGAGTTTATCATTCCACTACAAGAATGCGAGGTTGGAATCAGAAGAATATTGAAGATTTGAATATGTCACTTATTTAGGGGGAAATTGGGGACCTTAAAAACTTTCAAGGTTTCATAATTGAAAAAGTGAATATTCAAAAGCAATCTGTTCAGGGATGATGGTGGTTTTTGATCTTCATGGAAAGGTGGTATAGTCTGATGTTCGTGCGAACCGATATGTCAAAGTTTTCAATTATGGTTTGGAACTCTGTCATATGCCCGATACTTTCTTGAGTTCTCGAAAGACTTGGTCAGATTCCAGTCTGCAACGAGATATACGTTTACCGGAGTAATATATTAGGATGGATTTGATGCTGAGGGGGAATTTCCGTGATTAAAGATGCCGATCATGTCTGTTTTCATAAAGATCAGATTGTGTTACAATTCGGTGAAGAGTGAAGATTATTATCAAGATGCAGTGATGTTCGAGTGTCTTTATAATTTCCGGATACAACTTATGAAGTGAACCATTATCATACATGTCGGTTCCAATTGGATGGTTGTGCTTGAAGCTAGGGGGAATTTTATTGGTTGTGGAGATTGTACAAGATTCGAACCGTTTCCTGCATACCTGATGATTCAGTCAAGGGGAGTTTGCTAAAGATAGAGATGTCTGCAGCAAGCTAACTGAAGATTGCTAGAAGATGAATGTCTGGATTTGACAGTAACGTCCAAGGGGGAATTTGTTAATGCATGAACCTTGTGTGGCCGTTACTGTTCGAATTGTCAAACATACTGATTTGTCGAAGACATGAACTGAGATCCGAAACCCAGCCGAACTCTAGGTTTGGAGTTGGCCGAACCTTGATGGCCGAACTCCAGGTTCGGAGGGAGTTCGGACAGAGTTCGGAGGTGCCCAGTTCGGACAGAATTAAGAAGTATAAATAGTTTCGTCTTTGTATTTCTTTGTAAGTTTTGTCTTGTGTCTGTGTGTTGAGAGGGGAGGTTCTGTCCGACCTCCCCCAGAGCTTAATTGTTGTATACTCCTTCGTTATGTAATCATTCAACATGATTCAATGACAAAACTTCCGTCTCATCCGTAGAATCGATCCGTAAACGGTTTTTCAGAACAGTACAACTAAAAACAAAAAACATAACCTACACCAACTAATCGTCATCTGGATAGTCTCGAGGAGATGGAAAAGAAGGAGCGTCCAGTCCCTCCCTCTGCAGAAGCATGTACTCCGTCTGGACTAGCCAACCCTGAATATCGTCCTGTCAATCTAAACTACGTGACAGGGTGCGGAGGGCATGAGTTGTTATCATGGGAGCTCTGACGCAGCTGATGTAACGCGAGGGTCACGGACCGAGGTAGCCTCATAGTCCTGAACATACGACGAACAGGTCCTCTCTCCGGTTGTAGCTGTGGTTGTACCGGCTCCTCTCCTCCCGTACCGGTGGCTGCATCGGCATGTTGTTCCCCTCCGTGCACCTCCCCATGGTCCTCGTCGTCGTGTAACAGATTCGCCATGTCATCCATCTCATCATCATTTATACCTCCTGCCACCCCCTGCACCAGCGCTTGTTCCGGCACATATACCACCCCCTTCACGGTACTCAACCTGTAGTAATAGGCACCACGATGCACAAACTTGCCCAAAATTTTCATCCCAAACATCGAGTTCTGCCCGAGCCTCCTCGCTGGCAGCGGTGGGGACATCTGGTGAAAATGTCCATCTAACACCCCTAACTTGCGTGCAATGTACGTGACGAATGACCCACAGAAGATAGTGGTGCGCGCCTGTCTACCACTAAAACTGTTGAAATACTCGGCTAGACAAGCCGCTAAGGCGACCCTCACCCTCCTTATCATTAGAGAGTATAGGTAAAAGAGGTCTGTACTCATGCACATCTCCTGACTCATGCCACGACACGTGACGGATGCAGTAATCAGCCGATGCACATATCGAATAAATGGGTCCTGGATATGTGTGACCCTCCCCTTGCTCGGCTCCTCTATATCGAACGGGTGTGTCGCTATCTGTCCCCACCACGCCTCCATATCCTCATCTCTATACCCTGTAACCCCTAGTGTGTAGAGCGGCGTAAGAGTCTCCTCCTCCTCCGTGTATAGGCCGGACATAACCGCGTACTGACAAAGGGTCATCTCGTACTCACTCCCAAACATAGAAAAACAATCTGCATCGGATCAGCCTCAGGGGGCTGCGATACCATATGTGGCGGGCCTGTAGTACGTAAATTGTACTCGAATGTAGTAAGGAACTCCACTGTGAGCTCTCTATACGACTCAAGGAGTTGGTTATCGAATAACCGCCTCTATGGCGAGGTGGCTAGATCCTGGAGGACCGCCTCTAGTCTATCCATCGCATGACACTCCTCTAGAAACGCCCAATCAGCCCCATACGAACGATCGAAGCCCATTTCCATAATCTTCTTGCACCTTTCATAAGCCTCGTTGCCTGCCTCTTACTGCATGTAGAATCTAGATA
>JBCNJP010006330.1:0-22297 GCA_039602395.1 Deinandra increscens subsp. villosa
TCACTATAACCAATTTCTCTGATACCAATCTGTCACACCCCCAAAAATCCCACGCGCGACAACGCGCCGCAGGGAGCGTGACAAACCAGGATCGAACACATTAGCCATACGAATGGGTCATTTAATTGACTATAGGGTATTGACAATATAGTCCCTCAAGGATTTACAAAGGTGGTCTTGAGTTTTGGAAATAACAAAACTAGTTCTTATAGTTTTTGTTAGACATAAAAAGGTTTAGGAAAATGTCAATATAACCCCCCGAAGTTTTATAACAATCTAACGACTCTAACGGAGGTTAACGGAGGAACAAATAAACGATGAATATACGAGGAACGTCAAAATATATAAAAATCGTGTAACGTTAATAGGGAAATATAAATATCGTTTTACTAAATAAATTATGGAATGTAACTCCACAATTATTCAAAGTCACATAAAATCATACCTTATATAATTAAAGCACATGATTTATGACTAATGGCTTGTAATTAAAATCCTTTAAAACTATAGCATAGAGATTTAAAACTCATAACTTATATATTTAAGTCACATATAACTATATAAATAACTTGTAATTAAAACCCTTTAATTACATAAAATCATAATTCTCATAAAATCATATTATATACATAGGTATTTAATCCACATAAAATCATAGAATTTCAATCGTTTAAACTTTCGGTGTATGCTCGTATAGTGATGATTACACAAAACCCTAATTGCTAAAGTCAACGCAGATAAGCACATAAATGTTCACACAACATTTAATACGGTTTACGTTCAGTTAATGTCAGAAAGTGACCTGAAAAGTCGGATTGTCACACCTGAGCAGTACATGGTTAAATATTCCACGTGCGCACTTACTGACAGCGCAGTAACCTGGTGGAACTCCCATGCTGATGCTATGGGAACTGATTTGGCCTATGCCATGACATGGGACGAACTCAAACAACTGTTGCGCGATGAGTATTACCCTAGAGAAGAACTCCAAAAACTTTAAGCTGAGTTCTGGAACCTATCCATGAATGGAGCCGATGTTGCTGGCTATACTAAGAGGTTTCGTGAACTCGCTCATCTCTGTTCGACTATGGTCACACGGCCATACAAGAAGATTGAACGGTACATCTAGGGACTTGCATCGCATATCCAGGGGAATGTCCTTTCCTCGAACCCTCAGACTTTTCAGGATGATGTGCGTCTGGCACACAACCTTGTTTACCAAACTAATCGTCAAGGTGTGAACCTTGACAAGAAACAGTCTGAGAGCAAATCCCCTGATGCTAGTACCACTCCCCCTACGAGCAATAAGCCTAACAACAAGCAGAAACTAGGATTCTGGAAGAATCGTGAAGAGAAGACCCCTGCTAAGGAAGCCGGACCAGTGAAGGTCTATGCTGCTACAACCCCTACTCACGCTGTCCAAAAAACCGGTTATACTGGTGGAGCACCCCTGTGCAACAAGTTCAACCTCCACCACACCCTCAATTGTGGAAATGTCTACTGCAATATCTGGAAGACTAAAGGGCATGTTGCACGTGATTTTCCGAAGCGCACCTGCTACGATTGCAGAGCCACCGGACACTACAAGAAGGATTGCCCGAAGGCGAAGAATCAAGATGCTAACCAGGCTAGAGGAAGAGCCTTTGTGATCAATGCCGGAGACGCTCGCCATGACCCCAACACGGTGACGGGTACGCTTCTACTAAATAACCATTACGCATCTGTTTTATTCGACACTAGTGCTGATAGAAGCTTCATGTCTACTGAATTTGGCCAATTACTTGAAATTACCCCTGTTTCCTTGGACACTAAGTTCACAGTAGAATTAGCAAATGGAGAATTAGTAGAAACTGAATTAATCTATCAAAATTGCTCGCTAGAACTCTCCGATCATTCTTTCAGCATCGATTTAATGCCTATTGAATTAGGAAGTTTTGATATAATCATTGGTATGGATTGGTTATCAAAGAACCATGCAGAGATCGTGTGTCATGAGAAGATAGTAAGAGTGCCACTTGCAGATGGCAACACTCTAAACGTGCAAGGCGAAAAGAGTGGAACCAAGCTAAATCTCATATCTAGTATGAAGGCACGAAAATTCCTCCGTAAAGGATGCCACGCTATCCTAGCACACGTAACTGAGAAGAAACCAAAGGAAAGACGTGTGGAAGATGTCCCTATTGTCCGCGAATACCCGTAAGTCTTCACCGAAGACTTGCGAGGTTTACCCCCAGCGCGACAAGTAGAGTTTCGCATTGACTTGACACTCGGTGTCGCCCCCGTTGCCAAGTCTCCTTACCATCTGGCACCATCCGAGATGCAAGAGTTGTCTAGTCAATTACAAGAATTACTAGATAAAGTCTTCATCCGTCCAAGCCACTCTCCTTGGGGAGCACCTGTGTTATTTGTCAAGAAGAAAGATGGAACTTTCCGGATGTGCATCGACTACAGAGAATTGAATAAGTTGACCGTGAAGAATCGCTACCCGCTCCCAAGGATTGACGACCTATTTGATCAACTTCAAGGATCCAGCTTTTATTCCAAGATTGATCTGAGATCAGGATACCATCAACTCAGGGTTAGAGACGGAGATGTTTCGAAGACAGCGTTCATAACACGCTATGGTCATTACGAGTTCCGCGTGATGCCATTTGGTTTGACTAACGCACCAGCAGTATTCATGGACTTAATGAACCGCGTATGCAAACCATATTTGGATAAATTTGTTATCGTGTTCATTGACAACATCCTCATCTACTCCCGTAGCAAGGAAGAACCCGAGCAACACCTGAGACTTATCCTGGAAGTGTTAAAGAATGAAGAACTTTACGTGAAATTCTCCAAATGCGACTTTTGGATTCGCGAAGTACACTTTTTGGGTCATGTGATCAACGATTAAGGTATTCATGTGGATCCCACAAAATTGAAGCAATCAAGGATTGGACTACGCCTACAACTCCAACCAAGATTCGTCAATTCTTAGGCCGCGCTGGCTATTACCGCCGATTCATTGAGAACTTCTCAAAGATAGCCCAGCCACTTACCGCCCTGACCCAAAAGGATAAGAAGTTCATATGGGATGCTAAGACTGAAGCAGCTTTCCAGTTGTTGAAGCAAAAGCTATGTGATGCCCCAATCCTATCACTGCCTGACGGAATCGAAGACTTCGTCGTATACTGTGATGCTTCGCATCAAGGCTTAGTTTGCGTTCTAATGCAACGAGAGAAAGTCATCATGTGACACCTCGTCTAAAAATCCAGGTCAAACCGTTTACTTTGACTTCTAATTAAGTATTAATTGTGCTTAATCTGATCTGATTCCTGTTTAAACTGTTAATTACTGTGCCTGACTGTTAACTGATGACGTAAACCTAATCCCGCGTTTGTACTAAAAGCGTATATCCGTTAAAAACATAACGATTTCATGTGTCAATCATGGAACTTCGATAACAAGAAAAATAAATATAAAATGTATGTTTATATTTTATCCGGAACTGGTGTCGAACGTTTATATAATCGACACGTCAAACTGATAAGCGATGGATCATCTAAAACTATTCGGTTTTAATCAATATGAACGGTCGAGCTTAAAACTGTTACAAACTGACAAACTGAAAACGTTATCCGTAGCCCGTCTAAAAAACTGAAAAACATAACTGATTTCTGAAAAACTTTTATAATCAACTTAAACAATTGTTTTTATGAAATAAAAACATCACAAACTGAAATCGTTGTCAAGACTTAAGCCTAAACCCAACCGAACACCCAATTAGGCCCGACTTGGCCCAATAGGCCCAATAAGCCTAAAACAATTAAACCGAGCTCGAAACTTCGATCCGTTACTCAAGTATAAAATTCTGAATAATCGTGGCGACCCGAAACCTCAACCGATGCAAAACGGGCCCGGGCCTCGATCTGGTGCCCCGTTTGGGCCCGTACGGCCCATTACCGACAAACGAGCCCAAATACATTTTTCTTTAAATGATTCGGCCTAATTTAAAACCCAAGCCCAATGGGTTAATTTCTTATAAATTTAACCCATCAAACTTGCTTTAATTTTTATGAAAATAGTCATCACCTTTTATCTTTTTTTTTATAAAAATTAGTCATGGACTTGTATTAATTTCACCCATTGGTTAAATATAAAAGTGAATGGTTAATTTATCTCCCAAGTCTTTGATATACTTTATAAAACTTTTACAATACAAAACCCTTTTATAAAACATGACAAGTTTTTATAAAAGGCAATCACCTACTTATCCATTTTTATAAAACTTAAGGTGGGAGACATTTTTAGTTGAAGATTGTGATGGGGACATGGCCACACCAACCTACTCTATACAATCATGAGCAAATAGTTTAAGGCTTACTTGCACATCACCATCACCACTCCCTCCAACCTACCAACTTCTCCTACACTCAACCTCACTTCCCCTTCCTTTTCTCCTTCACTTCTGTCGAGAAAAGCACAGCCCTTTTCCCTCTCTTTTTTCTTTCCTTGCAGCCGGCAGGAACACCACAACCACTACCATTCACCACCGCCACTACCATGAGCCACCGCCCTCACCTTAAACTGCTTCCATCACCCTAAACTATCACCCTCACCTCTTTTTCTTCTTCTTTCTCGGCAGCCAAACATCACAGCCCCTCCCTTCTCCTTTTTCTTCTTGCCGAGAACAGCCCTACCACCACCATACACCGCCGGCACCACCAAGAACCACCGCCACTACCTTCTTCCTCCTCTCCCTCTCCTGTCGTGAACCACAACAACCACAGCCGCCACCTTCTTCTGGGCCAGCCACCACACCTCCCTTCCCTTTCCTGTTTTCCGGCTAAGCAACCCTCACCACCGCCATAAAATGCAGCCACCACCACCGTGACACCCTCCCCCTGTGCGCAACACCACAGCCACAGCCACCGCGCGCTGCTGCTGCTGCCTACCCTCTTCTTCGGCCGTGAACAGCCACCACCATCACCGCTGGAGCCGCTGCTGCGCTGCCGGAGGCTGCTGCGACGCCAAGCTCCGCCACCGCCACCTTTTCTTAGTTTTCTTTCCTTCTCCTTTGTGAGTCTCCTAACCGTCTCGTTTAAGTTTCGCTACGATTTAAACGTCCTAAACGATACCTCGAGTCTTAACAACGAACCGAGTTAAACTTAAAGGTTTTCTAACAATCAAAACAACTAAACTATTTTTTTCTTAACCTTAAGGTTTTAAGGTTTAAAAATGTGTTTATGTAATGATTTTATTCATGGAACTTATGCTATATAACTAGTTAATACACATTAACATCTTATAATCATCTAACACAATAATGTTAGTGTTTTGTTTAATGTTGAAAACCTATAGTTAAATCACTAGGTAAATGGATTTATTTTGATCATATGATGAATTGATAATATTTAGCATATGTTACATGTTTAGGCATTGTTGATTTTATGTGACATGTTATGGCTCACTAGAATTGTTATAAACATGTTTATGTTATGACATAAAATGATATAATTATTAATATGTTGCTAGTAACTATTATCATGGACTAAATATAGTGTTTAGTGACAATTATGGACTTAGTTGGATAATAGGATGTATTACTAAAACTTTGAACATAAAATGATAACTTAGTAACATGTTAATGAAATTTTATGGTTAAATAATAACTTAGTAACTTTATTAAAAATTACTAGATTAACTAAACCATATAAGTAAAGCTATAGAAATTATTATATAAAATGGTCACATTTTATAAAAATATAATTTCTAAAAGACAAGATTTTTAAAAGACTTGTTGAGATTTTATAAAAATAAAATGGATAAAATATATATAGATATATTTTATGTTCAAAAATGATAGAATATCATATTTTTGAATAAATGACAAAAAGTATAAAACATTTGGATTTTATACAAAAATAGAAACATTTTATGTTAATGAATTTCTATAAAAAGTCTTTTATTTAAAACCCTAACTTTGTTTAATAAATAAAGTTATTTAAAAATGATTTTATAAAAATAAAATCAAAAGACTTATAGAAACTATGAAAAACATATTTTAAACATTTTTGATTATTTTAAAAGAATCAAAATAATCAAAACATTTTAACCGGATCAAATGTTTTTTTTTAAACGTTTGAAATTGATACGAAATCTTTAAACGATTTAAAAACGTTTTACGACGTAACGAATCGTAAATAATTATTTTCAACAAATAATTATCTTTACGAATTTTAGAAACCCTAATTTGAGTTAAAATCATCTTGGTTTGTGAATATAATTATTTTAATGATAATTATATTTATATCAACTCAAAACCCTAATTTTCTTAACAAGAGTTTAAATATTAAAATAATTTTTTAATATTTACCTACTTATGTTAAATCATTTAACTTGTAATAATTTAATAAAAATTATTTCGACAAGTTATAATAATTATTTCAATAATAATTGGAAACCCTAGTTATATATATTATTTCTTAACGCGATTTATTATTCAATCGATCGAGCGAACATAAAAATAATAATAAATATTATTATTTAAAACAATATTCAAGACTCGATTGAACTGGACTTCATGATACGTTATCGCATGTTTAATATTTGTATTTATTTACATTAAATGCCTGTATACGTGAACGACTGCAATTACTGATTTTGTAAACTGATTTAACTAACGGGTTTTCAAAACGCTACAAACGAGATTATACGTCAAGACTTGACCGGTATCATTTGGGTAACGTTCGTTACTCAAATGATTATGTGGACCCTTATGCATGTTGTCTTATGTTTTAATAGGACTTTACTTGCTAGTTGCCACTCGGCAATTCATCATTACCACTGAATCAGGTGAGTTTCACGGCCCCTTTTCTTTACAACTGTTTTACACTTATGGGGGAGAAATCATGAACTGATAAACTGTTTTAACTTAATGTTATGATTACTGTTAGCCGTATGACTATCTGTTCCCTTACTGATTGCCCAACTGGTACTTTATCGTTATAAACGTTAGTACAACTGAATCCCACCATTAGTTGATTTCAATTAGTTCTGATCGAAACGATAACTAGTGAATAGATCTATTTGGGTTGACAACCCTGCCCAGGTTGGTAGCTCCAATCCTGACTTCGTATATTGTCAAGGGGTACACGTCAGTTATTCTTGCCTGTTCGGTATCTCTCGGGCGAGGATACCATGGGTGGGTAAACCGTTAGTATTTGAAATCAAGGTTCAGGTGAGATCATACAGCTACAACAGTAAGCTAATATAACATTCTGAGTTTCCTGAAAACTGTTTTACAATCTTACTATCGAGTCCTAAACCTGTGAACCTCACCAACTTTATGTTGACCTTTTAAACTCATGATTTCTCAGGTAACTAAGCTGATCATGGAAGCCGTGCAAATGGGACTTCGCCTTTATATTCGGACCTGCTTTGTTGGAGTCCTAGTCCCTATCTATCCTAAATAACTACTTTATGTTTTCAATAAATGAAACTTGACTTTTAAAGTTCAAATGTAAGACAATACCGTTTACTACTCTTTCCGCTGCAACAATTAATGATATTATGTTTTAATTAACGTTTGAAATGTAGTAGTAGTTGTTCTGTATATCTGTGACTATGATTCCATCTCGCTCACACCCAATCAATTGTCCGGGGTGTGACACATCACCTATGCTTCACGACAAATGAAGATTCACGAGAAGAATTATACGACACCTGATTTGGAACTCAGAGCCGACATCTTTGCTATCATGATCTGGAGGCATTATCTCTATGGTACTCAATGCACCATATTCACTGATCACAAAAGCCTCCAACACATTTTCAATCAGAAAGACTTGAATATGAGACAACGTCGATGGGTGGAACTGCTAAATGATTACGAATGTGGGATTCGTTATCATCCAGTAAAGGCTAACGTTGTAGCTGACGCCTTGAGCAAGAAAGAACGAGCCAAACCACTTCGTGTTCGAGCATTAAGTATGACCATACGCTCGAATCTCACTTCACAAGTGCGCGGCGCTTAGATTGAAGCCCTCAAACCGGAAAACCTAGCAGAAGAAGGTCTACGTGGAATGGAGAAGCAACTGATCAAGAAGCCTGATGGAACCAAGAATTTCATGGATAGACTTTGGGTACCTGTCCATGGTGGTTTAAGGAAATTGGTGTTCGATAAAGTTCACAAGTCAAGATATTCCATTCATCTCGGATCAGATAAGATGTACCACGGTCTCAAGAAACAGTTCTGGTGGCCTAACATGAAAGCCGAGGTAGCCACCTATGTCGGCAAGTGCTTAACATGTTCAAAGGTCAAAGCTGAGTACCAGAAGCCCTCTGGATTGTTAACTCAGCCTGTAATTCCGGAGTGGAAATGGGAAGAAATATCCATGGACTTTATCACAAAACAACCTAAGTCCAGATCTGGATATGACGCTATCTGGGTGATAGTAGATCGATTGACAAAATTTGCACACTTCTTACCAGTCAAGGAGAAGGATAACATGGATAGGCGATCCAAACTCTACATAAAGGAAATCGTCTCACGACACGGTGTACCTATATCCATCATATCCGATCGTGATAGTCGTTTCACCGCTAACTTCTTGAGATCTCTACAGAAATCTTTGGGTACTCAACTCGATATGAGTATTGGCTACCATCCACAGACAGATGGCCAAAGTGAGAGAACGATCCAAACACACAAAGATATGCTAAGAGCATGTGTGATAGATTTTGGACCCAATTGGGATGAGCATCTCCTTCTTGCCGAATTCTTTTATAATAACAGCTATCACACCAGCATTCAAGTCGCACCATTTGAAGCACTTTATGGAAGGAAGTGTAGATCCCCACTTTGCTGGACCGAGATTGGTGACAGCCAGTTGACTGGCCCTGAATTAATCTTTGAAACAAGTGAGAAAGTATTTCAAGTCCGTGATCGTCTGAAAGCTGCAAGAGACAGATAAAAGAGCTACGCCGACAACCATCGCAAACCCTTGTCCTTTGAAAAGGGTGGTCGCGTCATGCTAAAGGTATCCCCTTGGAAGGGTGTCATTAGATTCGGAAAACGAGGTAAGCTCAACCCTCGTTACATTGGCCCCTTTGAGATTACTGAGACCATTGGACTAGTAGCTTACCGACTACGCCTGCCTGCCGAGCTAAGCAGCGTACATGATGTCTTTCACGTTAGTAACCTTAAGAAAGGCCTATCTGATGAAATACTTGTCGTTCCACTTGATGAAATTCAAGTTGACGAGACACTGCACTTTATTGAGGAACCTGTCGAGATACTTGACCGAGAAATCAAGAAGCTGAAACACAGTCGCATTCCCATAGTCAAGGTATGATGGAACTCTCGACGGGGACCAGAGTACACTTGGGAACACGAGGACCAAATACGTCGAAAGTGTCCTCGTCTGTTTGGAAACGTCGCATCTACCAGTAACCAGAACTGAATTTCGGGACGAAATTCTTCTAACTGGGGGAGAATGTGACACCTCATCCAAAACCAGGTCAAACCTCTCTCTTTTGACTTTTTAATCTAATATTCATACGTGTTATTTATGTGATCAAACTGTTAAATACTAGATTAAGCTGTTAAATTATTAATAACAGATAACTAATGACGTAATAAATCTCGCGTTTGTACTGGAAACATATACCCGTGAAATATGAAAGTTCTCAAACTTCAATAATAAAAAAAATGAAAAATATAAAATTTTGGCTTTTTATATTTTATCAAAAACTAAAATAATTTGTTTCGCCAAACACTTTTATGAGATAAAAACACTCCCGTTGTCAAGACTTAACGAGAACCGACAAACCCGTTCGGGCCCAGTTAAGCCCAACAGGCCCAAAACAACCCGAACGAGCCTGAAACTCGATCCGATAACCCAACCCGATTAACCGAGTAACCGACCCAACCCGGAGGCCCGACCCACGGCCCAAATGGCCTGGGCCGAACCCGGCGCCTTGACCCCTTTCGGCCCACTCAGAAAACCGGCCCAAAGCTGAACCCGGCCCACTCCACTTCGTGGACCAACTGAAAACCCGTCCCAACCTTCTTCTTTTTCTTGATTTCCGCCCAACACCATAACCCAACACTTTGGTTTGTTAAAAAAATGAATCCACCAACTTGTTATCCAATTTCCTACCACCTTTGTATTTTATACAAATCGATCCTCATGTTTAAGTTATTAAAAATCATGACCCTTAACCTATCACCACCAATTAATTTATGAAAACTACTAGCACATCCATTGACTATTTTCTAAAACATGATATGATTTTATAAAATACAGAAACCTACTAACTAAATGTGGCCACATCTTAAGATTATAGGCTCAAGCCTATATCAACTCAATGGGTTGTCGTGGTACTTAACCCATGAACCCATGCTTAGACTTAAGGTTATTAACCAATCTTGGAACCATAAAACCCCCATCACCATCCACTTTCCATCACACCACACAACACCCTCACTCACTCTCCCCTCTCCCTCTTTTCGGCCAGCTGCCCCTCCACCGCCCAGCCACCGCTGCCGCCGGCAGCCTCCACCGGCACACCGCCCAGCAACTGCCACTGCTGCCATCGGCCACCACCCCCGCCCCCGGAGATCGCCACCAAGCCACCCCCACCTCACGGTTTTCTACCCTCTTCTTCCTTGTGAGTTTTCTAACTCATTCTCTTCATTTTCCTTACATGATTACACACCCAAGTTACCACAAAGTCTTGACAACAAAACCTTAAATTACTTGCATTTTTGTTAAGCCAACTAACAAATCTCTCTTCTCTATCTCATTTCTTCAAGAATCAAAGCATTCTCTTGGTGTCTTAGGACTTAAAGAAGCCAAGGAATGTGGTGAAACACACCTATGAAATCTAAGGAAAGTAATATGGTGTGCACCATGATTCTTGTGTTCTTGAAATCTTTGATTTCATGTTATTTGGTTTAACAATCTTAACCCATTCATGTTAATAAAACCATAAAAAGATGACTAACTAATTGGGTGTTAAATAATTTTATGATCATATGCTTAGTTGTCCTAACACATTAGGTGTTAGTTGATTATTTACATTTCATGTTAAAAATATAATGGTCCTAACACTTGAAAAGTGTTAGTAGATTTAAAATGCCTAAATAAATGTTACTAGTTAAATAAATCATGGGATAAATACTTTAATTAGTTGGTCCTAACACCTTAAGTGTTAGTGGATTGCTAATTGGTCCTAACACTATATGTTGGTGGATTTAAATCATGGATTATGTTATGATGATAAATTGGACATGTCACATGTTAAGATTAATGCTAATTAAACAAATAGATCTCCTAACAAGATCAAAAGGATTAAAAATGGGTACACATATATTTTATGTCATGTTTGGCTATCACCTAGTAACAAAGAAAGGAACACATGGAAGGTAACTTGTTTTGCAAAGAAAACCTAACACATTAAAGTGTTATAAAAGTCTTTCAAAACAAAAAGAATGTTACAAAATTCTTCCTAAAAATAGTAAGAATAAAATTTATGTCAAATGATTAATTTGACATAAATTCTTGGATTTATTACAAACTTTTAGCCAATTAAAGAAAAGTTATAAAAATGGAGAATTTTCTATAAAAAGACATTTGTAGAATAAATATGGTTTATAAAAGATTTTTATAAAAATAATCAAAAGCCAAGCAATTGACTTTAAAATATTTTTGTAAGTTTTTATTGTTACTTTGATGAATCAAATTAAACCGTAATGGAAATACGTTACGTAGTAATAAAACCGGGACCCATATGGCGATATACTCGAGAACGTATATGTTTGAAATTTTAAACCAAATTACTTATCATGTTATATTAAAACAATCCAAAAGTTTATAATAAATAAACTTTTATAAATCCAAGTGTCGTCATGTAGTATTTTGGAACAACGTTTTAAAAGAAATGAATATTTCATACGAATGAAATATTAAATGATTTCGAAATTATTAAATGTTGTGACTTAAAACGTATCTTTTTGTAAGGGTATTATCTAGAGTTAGGGATTTTCGAATAAGTTGAGTTTTCCCATCGGGTCAAGGTTTTCGATCGGTTTGGTTCTCTATCGAATTGAGGAGTTCAACTGTGGTTCTTCATCGAGTTCAGGTTTTCGATCGAACTTTTCATTTTCGATCGTGTTTGGCTTTTCGTTTGAAGGTTCTCGCTCCGGGTTTGCTTCCAATCATGTTTGCTTGCGATCGAGTTCAGGTTTTTGGTCTGGGTTCTGAATTGCAAAACAAGTTTTCGTTTCATATTTTAAGGCTTCACAGGTTCTCGGATCAAGTTTTCGGTGCACTTCGGTATTTCAGGATTTCGGTTGTGAAAGGATCACAGTTCGGGTGCTTTCAAATCGGGTTTCCGGTGTTTCAAGGTTTACAATTGTATTGTGGTTTTCGATTAGGACGGGAGAAAATCAAAGTTGGTTTCCGCGGTTCACGGCCAAATCGAAATTTGCAGGTTTTGGTTGCGGGAATTTAAAAGTTACGTAACTTGAAGATGACTAAAATTACGATTATGCCATCCTGGTTTAATTCATGTAAAACTTGATTTTGAATTTGATGTTCTCATAATTATGGTTTTGCCATTTAACTCTCGTCTCACGTAAATTGTATGCTCAAAAGAAAATTTACGCTAGTGCCATTCTATTTATTTAGAATGTGTGGTTCACGTTCTCTGGTTTTTTAAGTTATAAACGGCCATTCTTTTTATGTTGGTGTAAATTAATTTTGACGGGATTTTGCTCGTTGAATTTTTCTGCATCTCGTGATATAATTTGTGTCTTGAGTTTTTGTGATCAGGTGGTTCACAGTTGGAAACTTGGTGTTCGATTGAAGTTTTTCTGTTCAACTGAAGGTTTTTGACTCTGTTCAACTTCTTGGTTCGGTTTAAGTCATCGGCTCAGAACTCGGTTATCGGTTTGGTTAAACTTCTCGGATTGGCTCCCAGGGTTCTTGGTTGTAATCAGAGGTTTTCTGGTTGACTACTAGTTTTCGGTTGGATTGCGTTTTAAGGTGTTTCATATCTTCAATTAAAAAAATGAGTTCAAATACATCATCATCACAAGAATGTACTAATGCTACATGTCTTCCTCGGTTGCTTTCTCCTGACAACTTTCAAGATTGGAAATGAAGTTTCAGAAACTATCTGAAAAGTGCGGAGTTGTGGAGATCCATGATAGATGGTCCTTTCCAACCGATACATCTTACAGGACCTAAAATATGGGAATCTAAAACTGAGAATGAATTTTCTGATGATGACAGGAAAAGAGTTAAAAATGATGAATAAGCTTATGCGATTATCTCCATGGCCTTATCTCCAGAAATTGCCTAATGATTCAACAAATGTACAACAGCTGAAGAACTATGGAATGCTTTGAGCAAAGCATATAATGAGAATAATTACCAGAAAAAAGCATCATGCACTTGTGGATGAAGTTGACAAGACTAAAACGACACTATGTTCCAATCCAACATGTGCTCGTCTAATTCCTGGTCTTAGACAGATTCGAACAAATTTGGAAAGAGAATTATTTGATGCACAATGTGCCACCAGCTCATTCAAGGGTAGATGGAAAAAGAGCGAAGAGAAGGTGAAAGCTCAGAAAGAAGATATTCAAAAATATTACGACCTAGCCACTGAAAAGACTATCTTATATGATCGCTCCAAGATAGAAGTGTCTGAGTTAAAATAGCAGTTAGTCGATTTGCAACATAAATATGATGAACTACTTGTCAAATATGACACCAAGCAGATGAGAAATAAACGTATGATGGAAGCCGGTAAATCCTTATCTTGTGGATTGTGACTGGTCAGATTAGAAGAGATAAAGCTGGGTGTGGGACAGAAAAATCCGAGGTTCTAATTTTATCATTCCTCCACCAGTTTCTAGAGATATAGTTGGACTTTTACTTGATGTTGATCAAGTTGATAGATCTGGGTCTGGATATAAAGAAGATTCTCTTCCAGCTGATAGCGTCTCGGTAGGGATGAATCCAATGACCCAAGAAGAATTAGATAATGAGTCAACCATGACTTATGGCAAAGGATCAGCTAAAGACACTACTGAAACTGAAAGTGATGAAAGGGGTGCAGCTGAAGTGATCGTAGAAGATGTGTCCAATGATGATGCTGAGTGCCAAAAGTACAACAAATGTCATAACTCCAATTCAGAGGGTGCATGTTCGAGTTCAAGTGGAGTAAATGATGTAACTCAAAATGAGGCAAACACACCTGTTGTTGAGAAAAAGCTAAAGCAATATCCAAAAATAGATACTGTGTATTTCAAGGTTGTTGATGAAGTGAAACGGGAGAAGGTAATCATGACTACCAGACCTGAGGGGAAGATATTCATGACCTCTGGGTCCATGTTCGATCAAGAGCAAGGATATGGATACGAGTTGCCCTCATTTGCCTCAAAATTCAAAGGTTTAGGGTCATCCACTAATGCATCTACAAGTGGAGTTAAAGTTGAAAAACCCAAGATCACAATTAAGCCTCCAAGTATGAGATCTGTAGCTGGGGTCAAAAGATGAAAAGCTCAAGGGAGTGGCTGTATCTCCTATCTCTTCATGTGGTTCATGTAGTTCCAAGTGGAGAAATGGTGCTTCATCATCAAACAATACAGGGAGCACAAGATCAGAAAAGGCTCATTCTACACAAGCTTCTAGGAATCGGACGAGAGTCAACAGTGGATATGCTTACGTCCCAACGATGCAGACACAACGTCGTGCTGCTCCCCATTAACAAAAGAAGACCAAGTGTTATATGTCTGGCTTCTACCTAAAGAAGCAGACTTGCTTTAATTGTGGCAATCCTGGTCATATTGCCCGAAATGGTCTCCATCGCCCCTATGAGCCCTACTATCCGCAGAGTCAAAGGGTTTCATCTCAGGATTCTATTAAGTCTAAGCCAATGAAGGTGCAACCACCTAAGGCAATGAAGACTGTCACTCCTAAGGTTAAACCCTCTGATCAACATTGGGGTGCTGCCAAAGAGCAGAAAATGCTTTCAAAACAAAAATCCAGCTTTCCAAGTTATAAAAATTTTCAAAAACAGGTGAAGAAACCAATTTTAAAACAACAAATGTTTGAAAAACCTAAAGTTACCCCGCCCAAGGTAACTAAAACTGTTTTGAAAAATAAACCAAAACTGAAGAAGGTTGAAATACCTAAAGTCACAACTTCAAAAGTGACTAAAGAAATGTTAAATCACCTGGAACTTGGAAGCCAAAGACCAAGGCAGCTCCATCCACACTTCCTGATTTCTCAAAGGTAATGTTTTTACAAGAAGTTTCTTTTATTGATTCTTCCGGAGTACCCAGAACCACAATGGCATGGGTACCATTGGCTAACTAATCTCTCACTGTGTGCAGGAACAGTCAAGGAGGACTATCACTAACATTTTCTTTGTTTATTGATAAGTGATTGTTCCAGGCACAAGATAGGAAACATCGCTTCACTTCATGGCGTGCAATATTGTACAACAGAGGGTATGTTTCCTTGAGAGGTAAAATGATTAAATCAGCAAAAGGTTTCGTTAACTTGGTTGTTTGAGTTTTGAAACAATGAGGTATGCATTCCACAAAACCCAAGTCTTGAAATTTTTTCAGCTAAATACTTTGAAGGTTAGCTTGGCCAAATGTCTTTTATTTTATGTGTTTTGTTTTCGTTGTGTGTCAGTGTGTTTATTCAAAAAAAATTAAAAAATTAAAAAAATGAAAAAAATAGAGTGTTTAAAAATCAAAAAGCAGGGAAAGAATAAGAGACCCCTCAAAATTATGGCTTTTTAATTTTTAATGTGTTTTGTGTTTGTTTTGAAAAGGTGGGAAGTGAAATAAACTTCCGTCTTGAGAATGGCCGACACACGTAAGGCAGATGTGAAAGACACGATCCATGGTGATGTGTTGATAGGCTCAGCTCTTAAATCTGAAAAGGTATGTGTTACACACTTAAAGATAACGTATTGCAGTCTGTTGGGTAACAACACTTAGGTTAATTGCATTACTATTTGACTGCATGTTCAAGTTCCTGATACACACGCCCGATTCTGAATTCTTTGACGTCATGCTCAAAATCCCATCCCCTCTGCTTTGCGAGAGCAATGACCTGGGGATGTTGTACTTAAGTCAGGCCTCCTCTGTTTTGCGGTAGCAGAGACCTGGAGCCTCTCTGATCCATGTACCTCTAAGATCACATTGTACAGTATTCTTAAACCTAAAAGATGCCAATGTGCACAACTAAAAGAGACCCTCAAGAGTCCAAAACCCTCAGCCTTTGTCACTGATGAGAGCATTACTAAAAGTGTTTCAAAAATTTAGTTGACTTGTATATTATCCCCAAAAATCCCCGTGATCTATTCTTTCTTTTCTCAACCCAGTCTGGAGCATGATGTATGGCTTAAGGAAAGGTGTCGTGAAAATATGTGGTAGGGGATTTATATGCTTGATAGTGTGCAATAAAATGTACCTAGGATTTGCTTGAAACCCACTTTCTGTTCATAATTAATGCACAATAAAAGATAATAAAAGTGACAAACGGCCTGACTAAGAAAAGGGTTTAAGTTTAAAGTGGACCAGTATATTGGCAATCTCCTAGACGTGTTTGAGTAACAGAAGCTAAAAAGGGTTTTTCGGTCAGACTCATACGGTTTGATCCCTTAGAAACCTTCTCATGTTTGAATTGGTTCTTATTTGTTTAATTTTTAATTGGTCTTGTGTGAGTCTCTAAGTTTTCCTTTTGTCCTGGCCAGGTTAATTTGAGAAATTTAAATGAGTTTGTGTGGGTTTTGTGCATGACAATATCCCCCCCCCCCCCCCAGAATATACCCAATTTTTAGGGGGAGAAGGAGGGATAATAAGGAGATAAGCATTATCTCACTGGAAGTCATTATCTCAGGGGGAGATAATATGCATTATCCCAGGGGGAGAAGAGATAATATGTATTATCTCAGGGGAAGTTAAAACAGGTCTTGGGTTAAGGGGAAGTGTTATAGAAAACCCGTAATCAAGAATAGGGTTTTTGGTTAAAATAATGTAATTCACCTACTAACCCAGAGACCAGTCATCATATGTCTGGTGGTTTGTATTTTTTTTATATGTCAGACAGGTTGATGATTGAAAGTGGAAAAACTAATGATCATGATGATGAAAAGTGTTGTTGCTGCTCAAGTTAAAGAACCAGCCGGACAAGACTTCCCTATTTGGAATACATAGGGGAAGTTGTTGGTTCTTTTCAAGTTACTCAAAGCTTACAAAAGAAGACGTTCACGATTAAAGGGGAAGCTGAAGTATTCAAGTTTTTGTTGAAGATCTTGCAGCATGGAGAAGAATAACTAAGTTTGCCAAAATAGAGGGTTTTCAAAAAATTTATCCTCTAAAGAAAGGCAAAGTCAAGACAGTTACTGATGATTCAGTAAGAACCAGAGTCTATTCGATAGAAGCAAGTGTATGGGAATCCTCCTCTCATTACTTGTTCATTTCTAGAAGTTCAAGCTGATGTTGATTGAGAGAAAATCCCAAGAGTCTCTTGTGAAGCCCAATGAAGATTGTCAAAGAAAGAATCTTCATCAACACCTATACCAGCAAAGTCAAGAACAAGAGTTACAAACGATTGAAGACATTTAATATCATAAGCCTAGGGGAAGATTGTAAGGGTATTATTTAAAGGCTTATAATATTAAATATAGGTGGGCTGGGCTTAGTGGGTTTACTACAACTAATAAATTTAATTGTAGGTTGTGGGCTTGGGCTTGAAAAGCCTTGTAAGGTTACCTTGTGTTCATTTGTAGGGGTTGGCCATTTGAAAGAGGGGAGGGGAGACCAGAGAGACAAAAAGAATTCGAGATTCTCTAGAGGTGTACTAGACGATTGTAATCATGTGCATCAATCCAGGTTTAAACGTTATATTATTAATTGTGTTCATCCTTTAACGTTTTTTGTTTATCTTAAATCACTCGACTAACCGGATTCCACACGCTTAATCGAGTATTGATGTCGTGTTTGGACCGTGATTCGGGACTTACACTTTTAAATGATTCATGTTTTAAAGAAAAATAAACGTTAATAATTATTCTTTGGTTAATAATTATTTACAAAAGTTTTAAGTAATGTTTTATTTACATTTCACCATGAATTGTTAATTATAATTATTAAATCAAGAATAATTATAACTTACATAATTAACCAATCAAGCTTATAAAAATAATAATAAACATTATTATTTAACAATGTACAAGACTTGATTGAATTATTAAATGATTATTCTATTTATTATATTTATTGAACATAAATGTAAATCATCACTAAAGTATTTATTTAATAAATACTAACTAACGGGTTTCCAAAGAATACAAACGGGATTAAAACATCAAGACTTGACCGGTATCACTTGGGTGACTTATGTTACTCAATTGATTGTAGACCTTATGCAAATACCTTATATATAAATTAGGACGTTACTTGCTACCGCTACTTCACGGTTTATTGATCCTACCTGCTGATTCAGTGAGTTTCATGGCCCCTTTTCTTTTAACTGTTTTATACCTTTGGGGGGGAAATCATGAAATCTAATAAATGCTTTTTACTTAATATTATGGTTTATCTTTTAGCCGTATGACTACTTGTTCTCTTATTGATTGCCCAACTATGGTACATTATAGTTATAAACGTTTGTACAACTGTATCCCACCATTAATTGATTTCAATTAGTTCTGTACGAAACGATAGCTAGTGAATAGATCTATTTGAGTTGACAACCCTGCCCTAATTGGTAGCTCTAATTTTGACTCCGGATTGTCTTGGGGTACACGTCAGTTATTTTGCTCTGTTCAGCATCTCTTGGGCGAGATGTTATGGGTGGGTAAACTGTTAGTATTTGAAACCAAGGTTCAGGTGAGTTCATACAACCACGATGGTAAACCAATGTAATATTTAAGTATTCCGAAAACTGTTTTACCAACTTTAAATGTAGAGTTTTAAACCTGTGAACCTCACCAACTTTATGTTGACCTTTTTTAAACTCATAATTTCTTAGGTAATTGAGCAAACTATGGATGACATGCAAACACGTAAATGATCGTCATGTGAAATATCGAATACAAGACAAAGTAATGCATGAATGTTGCTGGCCGAACCCCTGAAGTTTTGAGTCTTGCTTCATATCAGTGTACTCTGTGGTTCTCTGTGGTCTAATACAAATCCTTTTGTATTTACTCTCGTGTGATTACTCGTTTTACATTGATTTTGATACGACTAAGTAGACGATCTACCACTCACGTACTTTCAGACTAGTTAAAAACCTAATGGTTCAATATACGATTTTTGTTTTGAGAAAACCATTTGTTCACTTCGATTACGTTTTGGACTAAACGGTATAAGTCAGACCGGTGGTGTGTAAAATCATGATATATTATAAAGGAATAAAACATGTTGCATCATGATATATTATGACAAGAAGCTTTCTTTTTCTTGTAAAAGATAAATAAATAAAACTTTTTCGATGGAAAACTGTGTTTTAAGACAAGTTAAATAAATGAAAAACATTTTATTTTCAATTATATTAGAAATGAAAAATATTTCCTTATATTAAAGTTAAAGAAATTTAAAATATTTCACGATTAAACATTTGAAAGGAAAAGAATATTTTTAAGTCACTTTAATAGAATTTTAAAATATACTTCTAAAAAAAGCTAATAGAGTCTATTGCTATTATTTCGTATATACAAATGACAACTAATTGTACAATCTCTTAAACATGTTGTACAATCTCATATTGCATGAGGTTACAAGTGTTAATGCAGCCATATATGATGTACAAATTCTAAAACATGTTGTACATCCCCTACAACCATAATTACAACACCTCATATGCACATATCTTATAAGAAGCCAAGTTCTCATTTCTCCTTCACATTATGTGGGCCCATGGTTTGCAATTGGTACAACTGCTATGAGTAAATCTTGGGCTTTACCTGCTTTATCCTTGACCTCCTCCCACGTGAACACTCACATGCTTCAACCTAAAGACAATTGTGAAAGCTCAAACAGTTCCAACAAGGACGACCCACAATACCTCAAGGACGGCCATTGAGTCTTCTTCTCAACTGTAGTCGTACAGGTAGGTCTCCTTATCTTCGCACGCTCCCTTCATCGCATACATTATCTTTTCATCAGTTCTATCATTCTCTCTCTATCACACGGCCGACGATCTCTCTTATTTCCGGCCACCCTCACACTACAACTTCTGGTACACGAGCGGTTTCTTTGTAGCATATCGTCGGCGTGGTTGTTGGTTCTATGGTGGCCGTCATTGCTTTTTGGCTTAACAATCGCCCCGTTGCCCCGTCACCTGTTACGAAATAATGTACAAGGGTCAAATCTGTTAAAGAGCAAAGTGGTACCAAGTCTGTTAACTGGTAGTTAGAAACTGTGAGGGGGTTTATTGTCATTTTAGAAAGATGGGGGGTCAATGTGTCAATCAGTTGTGTATATAGAAGAGTCTGTAACGAACTAAACGGTATTCGATTCTTGTTATCAATAAACTGATTTTCCCTCCCAATTTGATTGATTGCCATACATCCTACTGTACATGTTTCGATGCTCAAAAAGTATTATGGTCCAATTCCACCTGTTCATTCTACTGTTGGTGATTCTACACAATCAGGAGTTCGTGAACCTGAATGTGTTTTAGACAAGAAAGTGTCAAAGAGGCATAATCGCTTAGTGGTGCATTGGTTGGTCAAATGGTTGAATTCACCTCCTGAAGATGCTACGTCGGAGGAAGCTGCTTTGATCATGGCTTGGTTTCCCAATTTTGAGCCTTGGGGTCAAGTCTCTGCTTAAGGAGAGGGTATTGTTACGAAATAATGTACAGGGGTCAAATCTGTTAAAGAGCAAAGTGGTACCAAGTCTGTTAACTGGTAGTTAGAAACTGTGAGGGGGTTTATTGTCATTTTAGAAAGATGAGGGGTCAATGTGTCAATCAGTTGTGTATATAGAAGAGTCTGTAACGAACTAAACGGTATTCGATTCTTGTTATCAATAAACTGATTTTCCCTCCCAATTTGATTGATTCTTTCAATCGTTAGCTGTATTTCGAGATTGATTCTGCTCATTCAATCTCCAATCGCTAACACAACTCATCCATCGATAGATCTTGAGTTGAAAATCCCTAATTCGCATCATCACCATTGTACCTTCCCTTGGATGTGTACTCCAGATCTGTAGATTGGAGTATTTGATGGTGCGATAGTGACGTTGTAGGCAGCGATGGATGGTTTTGTTGCCTCGATTTAGGGTTTCTGCCCGTCGTATCAGCGGTGGTGATGGTGGTTCCAGTCGATGGTTTGCTGGCTCGATTTAGGGTTTTCCTTCGGTGCCATATACGCTAACTGAGGAAAGAAGCAACTCACAAACTGAGTCGAACGGATGATGCAACGCAACTGCTGAGCAATTACGGTGACGCAAATCATATCAATAATGTTTGCTATTACGCACAAAAGGTATTAATTTACTTTCACATATATTACTTCATGATAGCAGGTTAATTCTTTATCATTTCTCGGGTCGAACAAAGTAATGAAGGTTGCTTTAATACGTATGAATATATGATGGCTTTGAAATTTGTTGGGAAAAATCCCATATTATTATTAGCCCTATATAGTATATATAAAAACCAACCCATTATACAATCTTTATAACATGATGTACCATTTAATAGCTTAGGTTACAAACCCAATCACTTTTGGTGTACAACACATCTTGCGTGAGTGATTTTTGTGGTTGAAATTATCTAATCTAAAAAAAAGGGAGGAGATTTTCTTTTGCCTTCACACGTATGTAGCAGGTGAGCAAATCTAGCAGAACCATACCTTACGGACTCAACCACTCCTTCATTTACTTTGCAGGTTTTGAATCGTATCTCTCCATCGAATTAATTTGTCGAAGACGATGATGAAGAGGATGAATATGGGTGGCAACTGGCAATAGCGGTGATGAAGACAGAGATAAGGAAGAGGATGAAGATGACGAGGTATATGTTTTGTATCTTTTACCGTTCTCGCTCCAGTCGATTGAAGATAGCCACTGGTGAGTGGCAAAGTTTGATTAGTCATCAATTTCATGTTCGATTTTGCCGATGTGCCTTTGATGGTTAGCGTCATTTGTGGGTTGGTGTTCGCCGTTGTTGCTGCCGTGCTGTGCAATGGTGGCCGGCGTTATTTGAACATCTAAGAATTCAATAAAACACAAGCAACTCTACCAAGAAAGTAGAAGAGC
>JBCNJP010006334.1:0-14161 GCA_039602395.1 Deinandra increscens subsp. villosa
ATGTCATACGAACACGACAATTATTGTTCGTAAAATAGTAATGTAAGATTTAAAGCATAATCCACTATTTAAACCCACTAACCACACCATTTCACTCCATCACCTCCCAAATCGTTCCAACAGCCTTCTTTACGTCTCCTACCCTTCTTTTTCTAAAAATCCATCAAGATCAAGGCTTTCTTTCAAGAAACAAGTCCAAGGATCAACCCGAATCATTCCTCTATCACCGTTATGTGTTTGTTTGTGTTTTGTATGCTTAAAATGGATCAAGATCCAACCTTTCATAGGTATTCATGGCTAATTTGTGTTTGTATGGTGTTAGAAAGAGTAGATCTAGTGTTTAGAATCATAAAGTTTGTGTTTTTGGAACGAAAATGGGATCTTTGAAGTGATGATGATGGCTTATGCTTAGATCTAGGGTTTTATGTTTGCATGCAAGTAAAGATTCAATCTTTATGTTTGATCTACGTCATGGAAACTAGGTAATGCTAGATCTAGGGTTGTTATCCAATAAAAATGGTAACTTTACGTGGAATATGCGATAAAACCCGATTTTGATATTCGTACGTAATTAATCTTGAATAAAGGCACATGATATGTGTTTGATCTATCATGTGGAGGTGTAATCTAAGTTAAATGATGCATGAGGGTGTATAAATTTGAAAACTTGATGTTCAATTACATGTAGATTATTTTATAGAAATTATTTACATGAAAATATGGTGAAAATTGCCTATTAGGGCAATATAGTAAACATGCATGTGGTTAGGAATCTTCGACGTGGCTTGAAATATGCTAAATGACAATCTATGTGATTCGCATGAGGTGATGATGATGTGTAATCATGGAATTAGCCTACATGTGATAAATATATATATATATATATATATATATATATATATATATATATATATATATATATAGGGTAGAGTTATAATACAAAGTACTTTTTGCGTGAGAAGTGTGAGAAGTTGATGATGTGTTAGATTTTAATGCATTGTGTTATATTTTAGTTATGTTTTTGGTAAATATATAACACTATACATTGTTTTTTCCATATTAGAATGTCATATGTTTATCAAATTAGAGTTAAAGATAACACAATGTAAACACAGTGTAATAATATCCTAACACAATGCCCTTTTAATAATTCTTAATAAATGGTGTTTGGTAGTGTTTGGAATCCAATGGATGGTGTATTTATTTTAGGATTGTCATATATTTACCAAAAATATAATAAAAAGACAATATCACGCATTAAAAATTAACACATCAACCACTTCTCACACTTCTCACGTAAAATGTACTTTGTATTATAACCCAACTCTATATATATATATATATATATATATCGAAAAATAACTAATTACTTAGCGCTTGTGCTTAATCGCATGATAACTTGGCTATGTACTTGCATGCTAGTGGCTAAATTAATCTTAAGTAATATGTATATACAAGTTCGAAATCTCCCGTCTGTAACACTTCGGTTAATCCATTTGTAAATACCCGACCCGTTTTCTATCATGGTTGATAATCAATAAAGGATCATTCAACATTTTATGTTATTATTTCATGTATTTCATGATTTAATCCTTTAATCACAATATTCGTGACATTCGATGTTTCAATTTATCATAAATCGGATCCATAACTCGTTCATTTTTGTTATTCATGCAAAACCGGAAAACTTTAGCAATCTAAACATGTATAATACTTGTGGGTAATACTAGTGTTAGAGCATTTTGTGTTGTCTAGTGCTAGGTCTTGGTATTTTGAATATGTAATTTATAAGTTTGTATTTTATAGATCCAGCGGATCAGTGGCGGACCAGGTGGTACGCCGGACCACCTGGTACGCTAGTAAGTTGGTCCGCTGGCCAGTCTCTATATATAGGTTTCAGTTTGATTCAGAGAGTGTGAGTGAGGTCTGAGCTTCTTAACTGTGTGTTTTTACTGGTGTAACCTGAATACTCTCTGTACTCTCTGTTTACGAGCTGTGATCAATATAAAGAAGATTATTTACCTCGTAGTGTCCAAAACCGATTGTAATAAAGCACTAGCAAGATCGATTACGTGTTTTACAAGTGGTATCAGAGCTTTTGGATTTATCAGATGATCCCTCAGTAAACATTGAGTAATCAAACACAACACCAGCTTTGGTTTCAGATTCCTTTGGTCCTAAACCATGAACAATGGGTGGAGGAACTGAATTACACCCGGATTCTTTGAGCAAATCTTTTAAATGTTCATCTTTGCAAAGAAAACTTGCAAAGGAAGATGAATTTTTGAAATTTTCAAGTTGCCTTTTAAGATCCAAAATTTCAATGTTTAATTCGGAAATTTTAGCATTTGCTTCAGCAAGCTTCTTTTCACTAAAAATATAATCTTCCGTTTTGTTATTAAGCTCAATTTTTGTGCTCAGAACCACAGCATGTTCACTTTTCAGTTCAGCTTTAACAGCTTCCCACCTCTGTTTGTAAATTTTGACATTCTCTTCTGCTATCGAGTATTTGTCAAAATACAGGATTTTCTCATCAGAGAGTTCCTTTAACTGATTAGCAGAATTAAGACAAAGTTCACAAGAATTAGAAGCAACCTGAATGTTGGCCATAAACGCATGTTGACCTTCAGCAAAGAAATCTTCACCAGGAAGATCAGGATCATCTTCAATCTTTACACTCTGCTCCTCAGTACACAGAAAAGCAGATTCATCTGGAAAATTAGCAGCCCAATCATATCCTTCACCAGTTTGTGAAACCAACGCTTTAGTGTCTGAATTTGCTCCACTAGCATTTGCATTTGAACTTGAAGGATTAGTATTGCTTCCTGATGGCTTGTTACTCTGTGCAGCATACTTTTGATACAACTTTGAAGTTTCTTGCTGTTTTCCCTTGGTACACTCCTTGGCAAAATGCCCATAATTCTGACAATTGTAGCAACGAGCCTTAGACTTATCAAATCCAAGTTTTCCTTCAAGATTTAAATCCTTCCGACCCGTTCTTTGCATATACTTTTTGCCTCTGCGTACAAGCATTGCCATGGACCAGTTAATATCCATCAATTCTAAGTCATCAGAATCAATCTGTTCATAGTCTTCATCAGTTAACTCAGCACTAGTTAACTTTCCTGCAACAACTCCATCATAAGACGAAACCATTGCTGAAAATAAAGCCATAAAGTCATTTGTAGTTTTTGCTGAAAAAGCACTCTGATTGTGAGTTGGAACAGAAGACGACTGATGCGAATACACAGGATATGTTACAGCAGCTTTACTAGCATAGCTTCCACTTGAAGAACCTCTAGCCATGTTAGCATGACCACTTGAAGTATTTTCTACATAAAAAGCAGTAGATGGTGGATTTGAGTTAACCTTTGCTTTAGCATGCATGGTAGAAGCATTTTCACCAAAGTATACATCGGGATTCTGAACTTGAGATGGTAAAGTTTTCACACGCATCATATCCAGTTCCCTTGCTAGTAGATTCCTTGTAAGTTCATCATATGTGAGATCATCAAAGCTTTTATCATGAGTCAGCAACAAAATATAACCTTCCCATTTCTCGGGCAAAGCATCTAATAGCTTTTCTTTCAATTCTCCAGCTTGAATTTGTACTCCAACAATATCAAGTTCACTGACCAAATGAGACAATCTTGAAATGAGATCATTAATGGTTTCATTCGGAACATGAGCAAAATTATCATACTCTCGCAACAACACTTTCTTCTTGCTCTTCTTGTATTGTGCATTACCTTCTGTAAGGATCCGATCTATCCCTCACGTGGTACTAATCCTAATGATTACGTGCGGAATCCGTAATCAAGAGGTGATTCGATAAAGCAAACAAATAACAAACAAGTAACAATGCAAGAAACAATTAAAGGTTACCGAAAGAAGATCACAAGAACACAAGAACACTTGAAAACACCGAATTCTAAAAGCTAGAATCGGTAAACACTTGATGAACTTCGAGATTCAAAAACCCCCTAAAACCAATGAAAGACAAAGTATTTATAGGCCAAAGGTTTGAGTGGAGAACAAGTCTCCTAAAACCCTAAAGGGTTCGGCCTACATGGGAGCCCACTCGAAACCTTTTAGCCCATCAAAACTAAACATAAGTGTTAACCCAACCCATTACAATGTACCCAAAAACCTATAACTAACTAATGCAAAAGCCTTAATAAAATCTAGGTCTTTACAATCTTCCCCTAGGCTTTAGCATTAGTTGCTTCCAATCACATCCTGAAATGTCTTGAATGATTCACCGTAAGCGGTGAATACCAGAGTTTTTCTTCAATTATCCGAGTTACACCCTTGGTGTAGACCTTGGCCAGCTCCTCCTCCTCTGCAGTATGAGCAATCTGATGCTTGCTAAGAACCCGAATATCAACTTCATAAAACCTCAACAGATCATGTACCTCCATCACTGTCATTGTGGTAGATTCACGCATTATCTTAGCAGTTCCAGAATAGCTACAATAAGCCCAAGATTTGAAGTCAGAGAGGCAACCCTCAGGATGCTTCATTGGCAGTGGGATTTGCTTGGTTTTATTGGTAGGTGGATATCTCTTGTGACAATATATCTTCTTGTCAGGACCCCAGACTCCCCTGAAATGCTTCATCTTTGCATATTGATGTGGAAAATATGTAAACACCTTGAATCCACTCTTCACAGCTTTATCTAATTTCTTCCAGAAATGATCAGCATAATCATTGTTGGATGGATTAAAGAATGGTGCATTGTGCAGAGAAATTAGATCCACATTGGTCCAAGAGTAGAATTGGGTCCAGTCTTTATAATACTCTAGAGGATTGGCACCCGCTCTTCTGACCACGTACATGTGCTTCTCATCATCATACATCCAGCTTTTCACAGGTTGAGTAATTCCTCGTTTATCATGGAAATGTTTACCCAGCTGGATGAGATATCGTTCAGGAGGATAAGCAAAAGTAGATGCTTCCCATAAATGGTCTCTGGTAGCTGCGGGAGTAGTCATGAAATCTACTTCTCTAGCATCTATCTTAGACTCTTCTTCTACAGGTGGGTTGCTATCAGTAGGAGCCCCAGAACTGTCTCCTTTACCTTTTTCACCACCTGATCCTCCTTGTGGACCTTGATCTTTTTGCTTTGTACTCTTCTTGGAGCTACTTGGCCTTTTCCCTCTCAGTGCATCAACTTGTTTTTGCAATTCTCCAATTAAGATAGTGAAATCATCATTCACTTTCTTCTGATTCTTCAGAGCAGCTTCATGTTCTTTCTGTGTATCAACAAGTTGTGAAATCACTTCAGACTGATGTACAGTGGTAGCAGTCAACCTCTTGATTTCAGCTTTCAGTTCTTTCTCCAATCTGTACTCAGGAGTTTCAATTGCCTTTCCCTTATCAGCTTGGGAAGGTCCAGATGAAGACTGTCCTTGAGAAGAGGACTGTCTTGAGGGAATTCTTGGAGGTAGATAGATTCTTGGCTCTCTTCTTCTTCTCACAGGGATGGTTGGGACACTTGTAAAAGCATCTTTCATCAGTTGGGCTGCCTGAACAGCCTGTGAAGTCAAATCTTCATTCAGAAAGGTACTCAGGGGAGGTTCCTCAGTAGTCTTCTGTTTCTTAGACACATGGATTTCAGGCTCTTCCATTCCTTCATCAACAGGCATATCATCAAGATAGCTACCATAGTCCAGTTGCTCTTCATCTTCCTCAAATCTAAGAGCATCAATCCTGATATCATCAGTAGGCAACTCATCAGCCCAAGAGTTACTATCATCAGGAATGTCATTCACTACCCTTTGTGTTGGAGGGGCTGAGTGTTCTTCCTCCACAAATGCATTGACAGGAGGTGGAACTTCTGAAAAATTTCCAAACTTTTCTCCAAACACATATCCTGGCTCATCAATTTTCTTCTTGGGGTTTATCAGAGAGAATACATCTGGACCCATGGGCTTCAGATCCAGAATTTCACCATGCTTCCTCAGTTGAGGATATCTTGAATCCAAGATCAGTTGAATGAATCTTGGTACAGCAGCAAACTTCTCATCTTCTCTGACTATAACATTCTTGACATCTTCAAACACTGCCTTTGACCAGTTAAATCTCCATCCTCTGATCAAAGCAACCATAACATGTGTATGCAATCTATTCAGCTGGTCACTTGAGCTCTTCTTGGCAATCAAACACTTCTGCAAGTAATGAATGAGCATCTTCCAGTAAGGCGGGACTGAGTTCTTCCATGTTGGTGGAGTATTCAGAAGATATCCCATCTGCCGGAGACAGGTTAGAACTTGGTCATCATTGAACTCCGTAGGATCTTCAGCTTCATCTACAAACCTCAGTGCCTGCCTGAACACATCTTCAGTTAGAACAATACTATGACCTTGAATCTCTGCATGAATTGCTTTGCCATCTTCAGCCACAACAGCAGTCTTCCAGAACTCGAGCACTATCTCTTTGTATACTGAAACCTGAGCCGTTAAGGCATACTTCAAGCAGCATCGGTTCAAACCATCAATGAGAGATTGATAGTTTGCCTTGTGGATGGACGGAAGATCACCAAGATATGCCACTTGATTGTGGCCTTTAGCAAACTCTATAGCCCTGCAATCACAAACACCAGACAGAAACCAAACACAACAAACATTCCAACACAGTCAGTTACACTTAAATCCTCACAAAACTCCCAAACATACATTTTCTTAAAAATTGGGCAGCATAGCGGCTTGAAAACGGAAGATTACCAAATTTTGGGGTTGACCGAAAACCTAGTCGAAAACCCTTATGGGTGATCGAAAACCTCAGATTTTCGGTGTAACTGGACCGATCCGATCGAAATTCAAGATGTGCCTGATCGAAATCCCTGGAAGCTGATCGAAAACCATAGGTTTTGATCGAAAACCCAGAAAACTCGATCGAAAAACACATCTATACTAAAGAAAACCTCAAGTAATGGCTGAAAACCAAGATTTATGATCGAAAACCATAAAGGCTTGATCGAAAACCTCGGACCCCAGTCGAAAACCCAGATTTTCATTAGACTTTTGATCGAATACGCCTAGATCATCTCCGAAAAGCCTTTCGGCGTAACCGAAAACAATCAAGGGTTGTCCAATCATCGATCACAGGCATGCAGGCATCGAAAGGTAAGTATACCAGCCGAAAACCCCCTATACCCTGACCGAAAACCCCCTTTTACACACTTTTCAACCTGCAAATACTTCAAACATCGATCAAACTTAGAAAAACACTGTAAACACCCTTAGTCGCACCCTTTAGGACCTGTTCCAAGCATTCCCGAACCCTAAAACTCAAAAGAAATTGACATACCTTGAGACCACTTTAGGTTGTTTAGCAACATGTTTGATTCGAGGACCCATGGATGCAATGCACACGAAATCAACACTTGGAACGGCTTGAGAAAGCAAAAACCGAGCACGACTGTGCACTCGGATCAACGATCGCCGGCCGGAATCGCCGGAATCGGAAGTGGCAGCAGCGGAGAAGGAGGAGGATGGCGGAGGTAGTTGCCGGTGGTGGTTGGGGCTAAAAAACTCAGGGTTTGGTCGGATTCTGGAGAGGAACGAGATGGTGGTGTCGGATTTCGACAAGGGAGGCCGGAGATGAGGTATTCGGTGGTGGCGGTGGTTGGAGAAGAAAAGAGTTAGGGTTTGGGTTTGAAATCGTGGAGAGAGAAAGAGGGGGAGGGGGAGGGCCGGTTTATGTATAAAAGATTTAAAAAAAATACATTTAGGCCCCTCAAGATTCTAATTGATTTAAAACACATCACCAAACTTTAGAATGGAAAACCTTAACCCTTTTCGGTTAACATTAAGCTTTTCGGTTAAAACAAAAATAAAATTTCATGCTTCCCCTAAGATTAAGCCCGAGAGATTTAACCCGACACCTCAAATATTTAGAGAATAAACAACACATACTAAAAAAAATAACTAAATAAACTAAAAATACTACTTATTTACTTTTAACTGATCTAAACAAACCTGGCTTTAAGTGATAGATGTTTAGGGATCAAACCAGACTATCTGAGGCTGAAGAACCCTTTTCAGCTTCAGCTACTCCACATGCTCCGGTGATTGCTGGTATAGTTGTCCATTTTAAACTCATGCCGCTTTCTCTTACTTGAGCAGACTGTCACTTTATTATCTTTTGGGTTCAATTATTTATGAGTACCATTAACTCCACACACATACGTCCTAGGTATATTTTGTACGTTTCATCAAGTTTATCAGGTTTCCCATGACATTTTTCACGACACCTTTCCTAAGCCTAACACCATGCTCCAGACTGGATTGAGAAAAGAAAGAATAGATCACGGGGATTTTTGGGGATAATATACAGTGTCAACTGAATATTTGAGACATTTTTAATAACGCTCTCATCAGTGACAGGGCTTTCAGGGTTTTGGACACTTGAGGGTCTCTTTTGATTTGTGCACTTTGGCATCCTTTTGGTTTTAATATATTATACAATGTGATCTAAAAGGTACGTGAATCAGGGAGGTTCCAGGTCTCAGCCATCGCCGAACAGAGGAGGCCTGACTCATGTACAACATCCCCAGGTCATTGCTCACGCAAAGCAGAGGGGATGGGATGTTTGAGCATAGCATCAGAACCCAGTACTTGGGCGTGTGTCTCAGGACCCCTAACAAACAGTCAAATGAAAACAGTACTAACCTAAGTGCATGCTTCCTATCAGGCATCATACGTTATCTTCAAGTGTAGTGACAAGACATACCTTTTATCAATTGCAGCTGAGCCTACCGAGCACATCAACCAAGAGACGCTGCTTTTCGCATCCACCTTACACGTGTCAGCCACCAAACGCCTGGAAATTTATTTCATTTACCAACCTGATCAAACAAAGCCAAAAACACATGAAAAAATTTAAAAGCACATATTATTTGGGGGACATCATATGATGTTACTCATTTTCCTTCCCCTTGCTTTTTAATTTTCTCATTCCATTATACAGAAATTGACACTATTTTTGTATTTTATATGTTTTTTTTTTTTTTTTAAACATTTCTTAAACATTAACAATGTACAAAATGTTGAGGTGTCAGATTTACTCTTCAAAGGCAATCATACGAAGGCCTTTTAAACACATTTCAAAGCTAGCTCTGGGAAGGGGTTTGGTGAACATGTCAGCCACATTCTCATCCGACGAAACCTGTTCCAAGTGTATCAATCTGCGATCATGGCAGTCCCGAATAAAATGAATTTTGATGTCGATATGCTTTGTTTTAGAAAACTGGACAGGGTTTTTGACAATTTGTAAAGCAGCAGAATTATCACAATAAATAGTAGTGTCAAAGAAATTCAAACCATAGTCATGCAACTGATGTTGTAACCAGACCACCTGAGAGCAACACGCAGATGCCGCCACATACTCAGCCTCAGCTGTGCTTGTAGACACAGTGTGCTGCTTCTTGCTTTGCCATGACACCAATCTGTCACCTAAAAATTGTGCACCTGCTGAAGTGGATTTCCTGTCAAGTTCACATCCTCCATAATCACTATCAGAAAAAGCATATAATTTAAAACCTGAATCTTTAGGATACCAAAGTCCAAGCCGAGGCCTGCCCTTTAGGTACCTAAAGATTCGTTTAACAGCAGAAAGATGTGAGAGTTTAGGGTTAGCCTGATAGCGTGCACATTGGCACACTGCAAACATTATGTCGGGACGACTTGCTGTGAGGTACATCAAAGACCCGATCATCGAGCGATAGTTATGTTCATTGACTGATTGCCCTTCTGAATCTTTGGTAAGAAGTGGACGAGCTGCCATTGGAGTGTCTGCTGGTTTGGACTCATTCATCTTGTATTTTTCCAAAATTTCAGTCACGTACTTTGCTTGATGTACGAGAATGCCGGATTCACTTTGCTTCACTTGCAACGCCAGGAAGAATTCCATCTCGCCCATTTGACTCATTTCAAACTTTGTTCTCATTACCTGCTCAAAATCTGTACACAATGCTTCATTTGTGGACCCGAAGATGATGTCGTCCACATATACTTGGACCATGATTATATCACTGCCAACCTCTTTTCTAAATAACGTTTGATCAACACTCCCTCTGATGTACCCGTGTGCAAGGAGGTGATCAGTCAGAGTTTTGTACCAGGACCTTGGTGCTTGATGTAGTCCGTACAATGCTCTGTCTAACTTGTACACATGGTAGGGATGTTCTTCATCGATGAACCCTGGAGGTTGATGAACATAAACTTCTTCATCCATGTCAGCATAAAGGAATGCTGTCTTGACATCTAACTGGTACACAGTGAAGTTCATGTATGAGGCATATGCCAAGAACACTCGAATTGCCTCCAACCTGGCAACTGGAGCATACACTTCATCATAATCTATTCCCTCGACCTGCTTGTGCCCTTGAACTACCAGTCGAGCCTTGTTTCTGACAATCACCCCATTGTCGTCTTTCTTGTTTTTGTACAGCCACCGTGTTGTGATGACCTTCTTGTCGACTGGCTTCTCCACTAACCTCCATACTTGTAGCTTGGAGAATTGATTTAATTCCTCGTGCATTGCTTCAACCCAGCTTGGATCTTGCAGAGCCATTGTAATATTAGATGGTTCGATTTGAGAAATGAAGCAGGAATACATGCAATGATTAATGTTTCCTGATGTACTCCTGGTTACTACTCCGGATGCAAGAGGTCCAATGATATTTTCCAGCGGATGATACTTGTGGATTCTTGTCTCTGCTGTTGCTGGAACTGGGATTTCTATGGGTAGCTCTGCTAGCACTGGTTCTTCATCATCACTCTGGTTTGCTACATGTTCCTGTTCAGCTTCTATTGCTACAGGGTCTGGTTCACTTGAATTCAATTCAGAATGCTTAGTTGATTGTTCAGTTTGCTGAGTAGCTTGAACAGGTTCATCTCTTGATACTTCTTCAGCAGCCACTGGTATAGGGGTTATGGTTACTGAAGGTCCTGTAACAGCATCTTCAAAGAGTTCTTCTGCAAGTACTGGATCCAGCCTGAATGGTATGAAAAATTGATTATAGTCAAAGGCTTGTGCTGGACCAGTTCCTCCATCGGATGGATTTTCTTCAAGCCAATCTACATTGTTTGACTCCATCACCAATGCAGTTCTCTTATTGTATACCCTGTATGCTGAACTAGCAGAATATCCTACAAAATAACATTCATCTGATTTAGCAGCAAATTTAGGCACGTCAGAGTTAATTAAAACTGTACAAAGACATCCAAAAGCCCTAAGGTGCCCTATTTTAGGCTTGTCATGAAAGACAATCTCATAGGGAGTCTTCTGATGCCGTTTGTTGATGAGAACCCTGTTTTGTACATAACAGGCTGTGTTGATAGCTTCTGCCCAAAACATTGTGGGAAGCTTTGAATCACACAGCATTGTACGTGCAGCTTCTATGAGTGTCCGATTACGTCGTTCTGCGACACCGTTCTGCTGTGGAGTATATGGTGCACTGTACTGATGCTCAATTCCCTTTTCCCTGCAGAATTCATCTAACACCTGATTCTTGAATTCTGTACCGTTGTCACTTCGAATAGTTTTGACTCTCAGATTCAGCTTGTTTTCGATCACATTAATAAATGCTTTCAAGATCTCCGGTACTTCACTTTTCCTGGCTAAGAAAAATACCCAAGTGAAACGAGAAAAATCATCAGTTATAACAAGACAAAATGCACAACGGTTTAGACTTAACATACTGACTGGACCAAATAGGTCCATGTGAAGCAATTCGAGCACAGAGGCAATTCTGGAGAAGAGTTTAGGCTTGTGGGGTCGCTTGTGTTGCTTCCCTTTGGCACATGCCATACATTTGTCTTTAACTACAAACTCTCTGATTGGGAGATCTTTGACAAGTCCTCCCCTTGCAAGTCTGTTCAAGTTCTTCAAGTTTGTATGGCCCAAACGACGATGCCACAAGTGGGCTTGATCTTCAGCAGTCTTTGAGAGCAGGCATGCCATCTCATGTGTTGGAGTTTTTGACATGTTCAACACATATGAATCACCGTGGCGGGGTGTGCGTATTAACACCCAATCATCTGGAATGGAATACCCAGGTTTGAGAATTAAGCATTCTTTGTTGTTGAAATACACTGGGTATTCTTTGTCACAAATTTGTGATACGCTGAGCAAGTTGTGCTTCAATTCTGGAACATAATTGACATTATGAAATGTCAGGTAGCCGTTCTTGACTGTGCCTCTTTGACAAATGTTTCCTCCTTTTCCTCCCGCAAACGACACATGACCACCATTATAGTTTTCTAGTTCCTGTAGGATGGATATGTCGCCTGTCATATGCCTGGAACAACCACTGTCAACATACCATAGGTTATTAACAGGCCTCCTTGGCTGTTCCTGCATACATAGAAGGATTAGTTGGATTTGGGAACCCAGACTTGAGTGTGACTGGGTGATTTAGGGTCTTTCATTTTGGTTTTACTTCTGTCCTCCTCACATTTGGGAACCTGTTTTCGTTTTTGTGGAATTTGGTAAACATTTGATTTATTTGGTTTGGTACTTTTTGCTTCATCAAAATTCTTTGAGTGTTTATTGTACACTCCTTTGGGTTTATACCCTTGGTTTACCATTTTTTTCACATTCCACTTTTCAAAATCCTGAAACTTTTCTTTATGAACAGATTCACCATTTTTGACTGATTTTGTGAAAGATTGATTCTCGTTGTTAGCATAAAAATCAGTTTTGTGAGTAGAGGGTGACTTGGTTTTTGGACTGCTTCTGTGTCCCTTTGGTTGTGAAGGGACAGGTTTTTGGTCATTGGGTTTTGATGGTGCAGTCTGTTGTTTAGTACCCTGTGCCTTTGGTCTAAAAGGCTGTCTGTGCTGCACCTTCTGTTTTGTTGGTGCAGTCACTTTGGTCACTTTTGTTGCCATAGGTCTAGATGGCACACAATTCTGTGCCTTCTGTTTTGAAGACACAGGTTGTTTGAGCTTTGTAGGTGCCTTTGGGTTTAAGGACACCTTTTGTTTTGGGTTCACCTTTTGAGGAACAGGTGACTTGCTTGTGCCACGATATGATTGCCCTGATTTATTTTTAAGACATTCTTTAGGGTAAAAGGGTTCATATGGCCTGTGTAAACAGTTCTTTGCCACGTGTCCAGGATTTCCACACACATGACATGACTGTTTCTTAGGATAGACGGGAGTCTGTTCTTGTTTATAAATTCTTCCTGTTGAAATCCAGGAAGGTTTATCACTTTTACGTATCCAGACAACTTTGCCCTTAGGCCTAGTGGTCAGTACATACTCCCGCTCTATTGGCACTTTTTGATCATATACCGAGTTTACCTCAGGATATGGTATCAAATTTAGTGGTCTCTCCACCTGTACCTGCTTCACATTCACATTCTTAAAAACATTCACTTTATCATGCACATCAGAACACACAGAAACATTGGATGAATTATCAGACACACTAGAAAAAGTGGGTTCGGGACCAGCAACCTGTGGTCCTTTACCTCTCCTCAAAATCCTAACCCTTCTCAAGGGTTTTGACTCAGTTTTATCACCACTACCAAAACTAAAATTACTGTTCAATGAAATATTATCAAAACAAGCAGATTCAGCAAAACCAGGTTTAGGACTCGAAGCAGAAAAACAATTATTCCAATCAAATTTTTCAAACGACTCTTGACTCTTTAAACTTGAGGTTTCAGCTTTTTGACTTCCATTATTCCTATCTAAATCTGCACAAGAAGTAGAAGAATTAGTATCTGAGTTAGCAGAAGGGTATGAAATCTTAATTGGGCACTCAGCTAATTTTCTATCAATGTCTTTCAACCCATCCCTAGTTCCTTCCTTCATCTCAGGATCAGGGATCATCTTGTGCATATGAGGTGCGGGTACCGTGTGTAGGGACGAAACATCTTTAGATTCCGGTTCATCATCATAAGATTCCCCATAACCCAGACCCCCATTGATTTTTATGTGCTTTATTCTAGTGTCTGAATTATAAAATTTGAGGCTTGCATCCAGCATCTTCTTATTGGTCAAATTAGTTTTCTCTAAAGTTTGGTTAGTGGAAGCAAGTTGGGTTCTAAGGCTCTCAAGTTCTTTGGTTTGTTCCTCAACCTTTTCATTAGCAACTCTTAGATATGTCTGGGAATCACTAAGTTTTCTTTCAAGGTTAGAAATAT
>JBCNJP010006335.1:0-14173 GCA_039602395.1 Deinandra increscens subsp. villosa
TCGGACCTACAGTTGTTTTCCGTTTAGTAAATTCGTTGTGACCCAAACGGGCTCACAATTAAGGGTTTGTGAAACTCACCTTAGGTTGCTCAGCTTACACTTCAATTAATCCAAATATCGTTTGCTAACGAAGACCTAGTAATCACATTAAGGTCTTAGGGGTTAGGTTGTGTCTGAACTTTAACTTAACGTCACTATGGCCCATAACATAGCACGTTGGAACTACGACTCGACATACCGACACACGACACCGATGGTTGATCATAAACAAGGGTTCACATACATCAGAAATCAAAGCATGTTCATCATAGCATAATCATGTAAGTCATGGTATAACATTCAAACAAGTCGCACAAGTTTGGGTTTAGGTCTGGTCGTAGTTTCGCTAGCATAGTTTCGCTGTGTGCACGGGCAGCACTTTCGCTAGGCAATACCCGATGACACAGTTTCGCTAGGCTAGTTTCGCTCGAAACTGTTGGCACAGTTTCGCTAGCCTAGTTTCGTCCGAAACTGGTTTGAACTTTCGTTCAAGGAATTTCGCTCGGTAGTTTCGTTCGGACAGGTCTGGTTGGTTTACCCGGCGACACTATAGTTTCGCTGTATAGTGTCGCTGAAAGGAGATATACATAGTTTCGCTACATAATTTCGCATGATGAAGGCACAGTTTCGCTAGTCGCTAAAATCCGTAAATTTGACTAAAAATCTTTCTAACAGCCTCCATACTTCATGTAATTCATTTTCAAGCATACATAATCATTTAGGAACATCACAGGAGCATTTTTAACATCATAAACATGCATTTTCATCATCAAATCTTCAAGAACACATTTTACCCAAAATAACCTAATCTAGCATAAATCTTCAGTATGGATCAGTTTCACACGTAAAGTTGTAGTTTTTATGATAGATCTAGCATTCCTAAGCATTCTGACAGAAGATCTAACTATTACATGGAGATCTAGGCATGCTTTATGAAGAAAACACATAGAAAAGCAAGAAGAATGGTCATGGGACTCACGGTTTGATCAAGCTTCTATGGATGATCTTCACCAACAGAATTTATGGCTGGTCTTGATGACTCTTGGGGCTGATCCAGATTTCGTGAGTGAGAGGGAGAGAGTGTGTGTGTGTTTCTTGTGTGATGTATGGAGATTATGGGAGCATTAGGGTTTTTGGAGGGTTTAAATACCAAGGCTTTTCTCATGGGCTTTCATTGGGATTTGGGCCCCAATGATTAGCCATTATTAGCCCATGATTAGTCTAATTACTAGCCCAAATCATTAACACAAATGCATACATTCTAATTACTAGTTACCCACATAATTCCTCGATTAAACATTAAATACACAATTAAGCAATTTGTCATATAATTCAACAAACAATAAATAGTCATGCTTTTTAATAATAATCATGCATTTAAATCATGTTGCACATATTTACAATAATTCGATGAACACATAACACGTATGGATGGGTTCGGTGATCAACCAAAGGACGTGGACGTATTCGGCCTAGTTAAGCATTAGTTACTAAGTTAACACTTATAACGTAACTAACGGAATTGTCTAACGGAAGTTAACCTTGAAATTATCGGATGTCACATTTGATCTTGATGGCATCATTTTTTAGTGAACCAATGCCCAACACTAAATTTTCATGGAAAAAGAAGCTTACTTCGGAAAAATTGGGTAGTAGCTCTGATTGTCACTCATTAGTTGACAATGGTTCACTAGAAATCATAAAACCAAAACAGGAATGGAGACCAAAAGTTGTCTCTACGGCCAAAATTGATTTTATTGAAGACACTGGACAACCTATCATCGTTGGGGATGAGGGTCGGGGTTTTAAGAACTTATTGTTTTCCAGTGTTTGTAGGTATTTCAAGAAGACCTGTTAGTAATCGAGAGATTGTTGCCAGTGGAATATTTGTGTTTTAAGTAAAAATGCATCGTTCTTATATTTGAACAACTGATTTTTAGAATTTTTTTTTTCAAAAATGTGTCAAGTGTTGATCGATCATTTTCAGTTTTGTTTTTCATTTTCTTTCTTTCATATTTTTAGGGGGAGAAACTTTGAAAATTCAAAAAAATTAGTGTTTGTTTGAATTTTAGGGGGAGAAATTGGAAAATATAAAAGAAAATAAAATTTTGAGAAATTGATCCGACAAAAGCGATAAATGATAGTACATCAGCATATACGTTTATCTGCCATGGATAGATTAAGTCTAAAGGCTATAGGTACTTGCATAATCTGTGAATGTGCATAGCTAATCTAATATCTGCAAGTAAGATATAAACATAAAGTTTGCCTGATGATCTTTGGTTGTTTGTTTCTTGATGAATGTTGTTCGATGTTTCTGACAAAAATAGAGTAAGAGATATCCTGATGAATGCATGCTTTCTTTTCGAAAGATTTAAACTTGTTTGATTTTCTTTATTTTGTCAAACGATCGGACTTTCTCTGCGTATCGAAAGATCGACCTGATCGTTGTTCGTTTGACATTCTGCTTTATTTTCTTTGATGTTTCGTATAATTCATCGGACTTTCTCTGCGTATACGGAAGTATCGACCTGATCGTTCTTGAATTATACTATACAACTTCAACTTGTTTTGCTTTCTTATTTTCTCAGATACTTGGGCTTTCTCTACGTGTCCACAAGACCGACATGATTGCTAGGTATTTGAGATTCTGCTTTATTTTTGCATGACTCATCAAGGATGATTATATCTCTAAGAAAAATTGCTTTTATATGATAAAAATGATGATTTGCCAATATTTCTGATAGAGTAGAGGCTGAGTTATCAGTGCATGATAAAATTACCTTAAGTATATCTGAAAACGAAGAATATGATTGGTTCGTGCTGAAATAAACATAAATGTTGTATTTGCTATTATCTTGGCTTGCATGCTGATTAAGACCGAAATTGAAATGTGCTAGATGCGTTATGTCTAATATGATCTTGCGTCGTGATCTTTCTCGCAAAATACCAAAAATAGAGTTTGTATCTGTATTGCATTTTATTTTTCATTTCATAAAAATCAAAAAGATTTTTGGTGAGTTTTAGCATAAACTTGATAAAAGCCAAAAAGATTTTACTTCTTATTTGTTTCCGATTGATCGACACAAGATACGAAAAACATTTTCATTTCATATATCTTGGATTCTCGAAGACAAAATTTTGCACCAAGATTATTTATGTTGGTCAGGTACTCAAAGGAAAGAGTTAATCACAACTTCAAGTCTTCTGAAGCTGCTGATAAGGATGAAAGAAACCGTACATCATCAAGTATTCAAGATCAAGCTACCATCAATTTGAGGGGGAGTTTGTTTGAAGAATATGTTTTAATTGGTTAATAGATACTGCACACAACGAGGGGGAGCTTGTTGATACATAATTTGTGCATCGTGTGAAGTATCTGAACGAGATGATGTGAAGATCAAGACAAGTTCATGTTGCCAGCCGAACCTGGTCCGAACCTGAGGTTCGGATCAGGCGAACCTCAAGTTCGCATGAGGTTCGGCCAGTCTAGTATAAATAGGAAGATTGTCTTTGTTTTCTGGTAACGGTGAGAAACGAGTTGAGAGAGAACCAGAGCTTAAGTGTGTGTTTTTTATAGTGTTTCTCTAGAGAGCTTTTGAGAGAGAGTTTGTATGTGTATCTTTGTGATTTCAATAACACAAACTCTTATTTACATCTCGTTCGTACTTTACAATCAAGCAAACCCCTAGTAAGATCTCTCTTACGGTTTTTTTATAAACTTCCACGATCTGAGTCCTGGGTGCACACACTCCATACATAAGTATTTGTGGGCTTGATGCAGGGCATGAGTTCGACCCACAGACTTGCTTATCGCCGAGGATTTCCAAGACTTGAATGTCCGGGCGAGATTTGAACAATTTTCTTAAAACAAAACTACCTAACAATAATCGTGATAAAACTTCGAGGGTGCACTGAGATAAGAGAAGAGGTAGGAGGTGCTAATAGTGAACAACACCGAAGCACGAAAATCAATGAGTTAGGTTGCAAGGTAGACATAACTCAATGACTATGAAGGTTTAGCTTTTGGGTGTGTAAATTTTGAAATCAGTACGTGTGTAAAGTTGCCTACTCGAGAGGTCGTAAACTATACACATGCAATCCCGTAAGCATGTGGACTGGTAAATTCGTAAATTTCCAAGTGGGTAGACTCCCCGACGCACATACTTAGAAGATACGCAAGTGAGCCCAAAACGAGAATATTCAGGATAAACAACTTGAAACTTCTAGGAAACATATAATCATGTGCACGTAGAGTCGTGAATTCTCCCATATGCCCATTGGCCTCCATGTATACATGTAATCCCGTAACCATGAAACTTGTAGACTTGTTGACCCATTGACGAAAGTTCACCCAACGTACACACAACACTAATGATGACATGATATAGAATTGTTTGAAATCTACAGAGATCACAACACATATTTTGAAACATAAAGCATGAAAACCAAATCCTGACAAAGTTTTAAACATAACCATAAGAACCAAAAAACGACCAAGACATGACGAAATCCAAACGATTACTAGATAACAGTACGATTATTCTTCAAACGGCATCCTGGTTGAAAACTCAAGCTGGTGCACCATGATTGGCATTGTTGGCAGGAGGGTTGACAATCGCGAGTCTTGGGCATGCATTACGGAGGTGTCTAGGAGATCCACAGTGATAACATGCTCGAACTTGCACTTGAACATTCAAAGCTTGAGAAATCAAACGCTAGACAGGCTGATGCGCCATGGGTTAAGCCTGCAATGGCTGAGCTTGGATAGGGCTACGACAGACATTCGAGAGGTGCCCCAAGGAGACCATAATTGTTGCATATCTAGCAAGGGGTATGAATGGGGTGATGACGAACACATCGATTACTCAGAGGATAGGGACCAGTGTAGGGCTTCTTGGCAGGTGGTGCGGCAGGAGTCCATTGAGCCATGGAAGGAGCAGTGATGACAGGTGTTGCTGGAGCTGCAAGAGTGGCGGTCACAGCAAAATTCTTCCCCTTTCGCTTCTTTTTGTTGGTTTCTGAGTGGAGGAAGGCTCTGCTTTATTCTCCTTTTTCGCGGCAGTTTCGGTCTTCTCAGTCACAGATTCCCTTTTAGAACTCCTTCTTTTCAGATCACCAGCCTTCACATGATTATCCGTTAGACGAGCAGCAAGGCGAGTAGCATTCGCGAGAGTCTGAGGGCTACTTGCCCAGATAGAATCACGGATGACCAAGGGAAGCCCACCAATGTACCTTTCAATAGCTCGAATCTCAGGGGTGACAACATTAGGTACCAGAATCTTCAGCTCATAAAAACGATCTGTATATTCCTGGTTTTCTCCATAGTATTGCTCCGGCTTGTGGAATTCATCTTCGAGTTTCTTTAGCTCGCTACAGGGGACAATACTTCTCCCTAAGCAGATCCTTGAGTTGTGACCAAGTTAGGGCTAGAGCTTCGTCTGCCCCAAGTATTCTTTCCTCACCATTCCACCAGGTGAGGGCTTTTTCAGTCAAAGTGCTAGTGGCACGGGGAACCTTGAGCGCGTCGGGACAATCACTGTTGACAAAAGTGTTTTCCATCCCTTCGAACCATTTGAACAAACCGATACGGCCTTCTGTGTTACACCCCGACCGACGGCGGAATATGTCAAGGCGCGAAGATCGTCCAGATGCACACAACACTAAAATTATGTTGCGATATGCTTAATAATCACCCATTTCATAACATATCACAAAAACATCAATCAAATAGGATTCAGAGAGTATAAATCAGACTCAATATAACATCTAATGTCTTCATTTGTTTAAATGTCTCTCTAGTCCCATGCATCCTAAGGTGATGAAATCTAATGTCAAACTCCATTACCTGCAACATGTTTATAAGCAAAGTCAACTAAAATAATTAGTAAGAATTCATAGGTTTAATGATAACGTTCAAAAGCAGGCATACCAATGTTATAGAATAAATTGATAAATGATATAAAGCATATGTTTAACGTAATCAAACCCTTGACAATCAGGCTTTCAATCACAAGGCGTCACACGCGAAGCAGGCCTAGTGGGTTTTTCAGGACAATAGATCTATTACTGTAACACCGGCATGTTTAATGTTAATAATTATGTTCATCATTCAATCGTTTAATCATTCATCGTTCATCATTCAAGAAACCAACACAATCATACAAGTATCAAACAGATATCGATCATAGAATAAACATGTGAAAATAGAGTTTTACAATACATGTTGCACCCCAAAAATGCTTAAGTAAAAAGGGGCTATGAAAACTCACATGATAGCGAATACGTCGAGAGTAAAACCAAAGAATAGCGGCGCGAATCAAATCCAGAGATCACCTTTACGATCGAACGCGATGAAGAAAGCACCGACAAATAAATAAGTATTTAAACGAATAAAACGTGCGACTCGATTGGATATGCGACTCGTTGGTGATTTATTTAAGTGACAATATGAGGGTTTATATAATTAAATGGGTCAAACCTAAATCTAGGTCAAACAGTTAGCAATTAATTGTTTATTTAACTATAAAACCTTACGATGTCACAAATCTTGATTAATTTCTATAAAATCAACCAAACCATATTAGTCTTCAAAAATTAATTCTAGGCCGCTCTAAACATATATAAACACCATATAAAATTTCAAGTCATGAATCAAGCGATTACCTTTGCACTTAATTATACAAAAAGAATTATTTTTAATAGTAAAAATCCTAGTTAATTCAATTTAAATAATTAATCAACCAAGATTTCACTTTTAGCATGGCATAATCCTAGATCTAGATCCAAAATCATATTTCCATGCAAAACCAACACTCTAGTTTAACGTTTTCATGATCTAATCAAGATCTATTCATGAGAAAACAAGAAAAACACATAAAAATCATATTTTTTTACTCATGAAACCCTATCTATGATCATGATAGTGATTCCTCCACCCCAAACCCTAGATCTAACTTCAAGATCATATCCATATCAAGATTCAAGCAAAGATGATTAAGTATGACTTAGATCTATGAAGACATATGAAGAAAAAAATAAGGAAAAAGTGGACTTTTTAACATAAAATTCAAGTTTTTATCACAAGAACCCTAGATCTACAAAGTATGATGAATCTTCATGACAAAACATGCATAAAAATGGGTCCTTTATCAGCCCTAAACAAGCTTTAACTAGATCTATCAAGATCTTACAAGTTTTCAACAAAAAGAGTCATAAAAGTTCATAAAAGTTGATAAAAATCCAATCTTTTTGTGTAAAATCACTAGATCTATGATCTAAGATCTAGATCTAGGTTTAAAACATGATAAATGGGATCTTAGCAAAAGAAGAAGAGGGTAGAAGCGAGGATTAAGAAAAACGCACCAAAAACCAAAAACTGACACTTATCTTCACTTGATTCACCAAAATAAAGCTCCAAAACCTCAAGGATCTTGATCTAGGTTCACCATAGTCATTTTAGGGTTTCTATGTGTGTTAGATATATGAGCATGGTGGCTAAAGGATGTTAAAGATCTTAGGGTTTTAGGGTTTTGGCCTGTTTGGACCACTTGAGGACCACGAAAGGTGAGCATGGTCAGGCTCGCAGTTCGCGAATCCTCTCTGACCGTGCTCCCTCTTGATGGTTCGCCGTTTTCGTGATAGTTTCTTTGTTTTTAAGCGTTTTCGGGACTTGTTTTTTCCAAATATCCCATTTAACCTTCCCAACATGCTAATCACATTAAATCCACTCAAAATGAATATAAATATGGCACGTATCAAATTACGGTTGATAAATAATGCACATAACACATTTTCGGGTTGGTTTTGACGTAAGTATCACTTTTAGTCAAACCACCAATGTTTTGCGAACCAATCAATGGTGTGATGACTCATATACATGATAAATTTGATATACAAAACTAAAAAACGTGATCTCCCGGTTAAAATCAAAATCACGCGGGATTTACTGAACTTTCACCGTTTTCGTTCTAAACCTTGAATTCTCGCATCTCTTCACTTGTATTCACTTGTATGCATAACTAGTATTACATTCAAGTCTCATACATGCTCAGATCGCTCGAATTCCTGGTTTAACGTAATTTAGCGACGTGTTCATGTAAAATCCAAAATAGAGGCAAATCGAACATCAAATCGATCAATAAACATAATAATGTATCCAATAACATAAAATTAGGTAACTAAACATCAAAATCAATCAATACCCATATATTTGATTATCAATCCTCGAATCGGGTTACAAAAGAGATACAATCGGGCAATCGGAAAACCGGAAATGTTTTATTCAGTACCCTTGAATCGAGGAGGGTTGCACGAATTGAAATGCTTGAAAGAGCAAGCGACAGCAGCGGTATTGTTGACTGGATTAGCATTCAGCCCTTGCTGAATTTGCACCATCATATTAGATATGACCTCTGCCATCTGTCTGGTAATCACCAAGGTCATTTTGCGGCCGCTATCGCCCTTATGACGACCATTGAGACGAGTCGACATTCAAATAAGAAGGTAGATAATCATGAGACACAAGATTGGATGTGATCGATAATCAATTCAGGGTGTAAAAGGTCAATTGACAAATGTGTGCATTAGTGAATCGTGAAGTGATGTGACATAGAACATCCTATCAGTAAGAATTATCAAACATAATAGCGAAATCGAATGATTTTAGCAAAACACGACAGAGTGGTCTTCATTTCCTCGATTGGGGAACTAAAATCGTGACTAATCAGGTAAGATCCTAGTAATTGACATGCTTTGGCCTAATAGGTTTCGGTACTTTCATCGGGGTGTCCTTGGTGAGCTCCAGATTCGTCAATTCAAATTAGTATGCAACGCTTTTCCAATAAGAGAAGCCGACTACTGATGCTTTCACCCTCCAGTTACTACACGTCAATCACTAAGGTCCCACTTCTGACGGGATTATACAACCAGGAAACTAATTCTCCTAAATGGTATGTAAGGCACCATAACTAAGGAAGGAGGCTAGGAAGCCTCAAGTGAATGGTGTATAAGTGTGTGTTGATTGACGAAAGCAGCAATTCGAAACCGGCATAATTAAGAAGCAAATATAGGACATATAAATCATATAGGCGTGCTATGCATGAGGCACTCATGCATGACACCTAAGGCATAAGTCTAGGTCAAGTCGGTTCTAATAACCTAGATCCCTATAGTCGTGGCTCTGATACCAATCTGTCAGACCCCAATCGACGACGGAGTATGTTAGGGCACGATAATTCTCCAGTTGCACACAACACTAATTAAAGGTTACGATATCTTTAATCATCCCATTTCATAACAGATAATGATACATAATTCAATTGTCAAAATATAATACTAATAACACATTAGTTCTTTATGATTAGGTTTCACTAAGTCCGCATGCGTCCTAAAGTGTCATCAACATGGAATCATCATCTTGCAACAATACCTACAGCATGTATAAAATAAAGGTCAACTACGAATAGTTGGTGAGTAAACATAGGTTTGATATACTATGATAGATAAAAACATGTGATCCACGAGTGATATGATATTCTTGATATGATAAACAAGTATTGATATAGAACACATAGAGTGGCCTAATCCAACCCTTGACAAATAAGGCTTCCGATCACCCAACGCCAGTTACGCCTTGAAATTGACAATAAAATTGACATTGACATTCACATTGACATTGAAATATATTCCATCCACAACAATAATAATCCACACAAGTTCAATATACTAGAATACCCATAATAATCATAGAGTTCGCATGAAATTTAAAATTAACGAAATAGATATTTGAGATTAATACAGTGTACATGTTGCACCCTAAACCGATAAAAGAAAGGGGGCTATGAATACTCACCTGGAAATGGAGACACTGATGGACAATGACACCAACTAATGAGATAGCTAGACCCCGAGGATAACCTTGACATCTAGAGGATGATAGAGAATAAGTGAATAAAGGATTTCACGTTACGACACACAATGATACAATCGACTCAACACACGTTGGTATTGGTGATACGTACGTCCATACATTGGTGCTAGGTTTAATCCTATTCTAAGGGTGGAAACGTAACATCCTAGTGGTATGCACAATCATCATGTAATCAAATAAAGTTCATATGATAACTATATAACATCATGCATCATTATTCACATGATTTCAACGTGAGTAACCCTGGATCTAATTATTAAGATACATGTGTCACATAGATCTAGTCATATTACCACATAAAGATTCAATCTTGATGACGAGTCATATAGATCTACCAATAACAAGTATGCATGTCATAGATCTAACCCTAATTCAACATAAAGATGCAAACTTGATCATGAATCACATAGATCTAACAATATTCAACATGCATGATGTAAATCTAACCCTAACCTAGCATAAAGTTGCAATCTTGACCATGTATCATATATATCTAACAATATTCTACATGCATGATATAGGTCTAACCCTAATCTAGCATAAAGTTACAATTTTGATCATGTATCACATAGATCTCACAATATTCAACATGCATGACATAGATCTAACCCTAATCTAGCATAAAGTTGCAATCTTGATCATGTATCACATATATCACAATATTCAACATGCATGACATAGATCTAACCCTAATATAGCATAAAGTTGTAATCGTGATTATGTATCACATAGATCTCACAATATTCAACGTACATGACATAGATCTAACCCTAATCTATCATAAAAAAGCAAACTTGATCATGAATCACATAGGTCTAAGCATAATCTTCATGTAGCATGTAGATCTCATCTTAAAACATAATAAAGTTACAATCTTTGATCAAATAATCTATATATCTATCATCATACATCATGTATGGCACAAATCTAACCTAAATTCATGATAAAGCTCAGATCTTGACATGTATTTTCAAATGTTTACAAGAAACTTACCGAAAATCATAAAGAAGGGATGAGATGGGATGAAACAAGTTTGGATCCTTGATGATTTAGCTCAAAAACCAAGATGGAATGATGAACATATGAAGAACAGCTCTTAACAGCCGTTTTAGGGGTGGATGAGGTGAGAAATAAGGATGGTGGAGGCTAATGGGATTTATGTAGAGAAAAAATGAGTGTTTTCTAGAATATTCACTCTAGGCGTATCGCTAGAGAGCTCCCACGAATCATGGGGTGCCCGATTCTTCGTTTCATGTGCTCGTTTTTGCCGTTTTCGATGTTTTCGATTCTCGTTTCCACCCAAATCACCCAATTCATCATTCCATCATGTTAACCACATTTAATCCACTCAAAGAAAATATAAATACGTCACAAAACTCATTACGATGCACAAATTATGTCAAATTACACATTTTGGTCGGTTTTGACGTACGTATCGATTTTGGGTAATTCACCAACGTTTCACGACTCGATTAAGTGTGTGATGACTCGTGGCATCATAAATTATTATTAGATTCATAATTATACATAATTTGACTTACTACGTATCGATTTTGGGTAATTCACCAACGTTTCACGACTCGATTAAGTGTGTGATGACTTGTGGCATCATAAATTATTATTAGATTCATAATTATACATAATTTGACTTACGATACCCAAATACGAGATTCTCGGTAAACGACAGATCGCGTACCGAAATCGCGTAAAAGCCACAGATTTGCTTTGTTTTCAATTTAAGGAATCCAATTTAAATCCACTTGTTTTTAATTAAGTATTATATTTTGAAAAATAATTATAAATCTTTTAAAAACATTATTTGGGCTTTAAACACCCTTAAATTCTCCCGGTACTTAACAATTCGCAAATCATTAAAACGCAAGGTTTCAAAATTGGTAGGGTTTTATAATCGAAATAATGCAGATGTTACAAACAATTCTTGTTAAAGTGACCATATTGTCCACACTTCTAACAAGCTAATTTTTGCTTCTTGTTAGGACCACGTTTGGTCCATTATTACCGCCACCCTTGGCCACCCTTTTGCCATTGTTCTTGAATCCACTACTTGGTTCGAAAGTACCACTTACTTCAACCACATTAACAAAAGACCCGACCACAGCCTTTTCTTTTCCCTTGTCACTTTCCTAAGCCTTAAGAGAGTCTTCAATCCGAATGTGACTACCAATTTGAACAAGACATAAGTCTTCTGATTTATGCTTCAAATTATGTTTGAAGTCTTTCCAACTTGGGGGGAGCTTGTCAGTTATACTAGACATAACAATTGACTCATCCATTTTCAATTGTTAAAACTGACCCAAGGATACGCAACAGTTCGTTATACTGTTCCATGATCGGTCATGATTCCACCATTTTGAAATTGTTAAATTCACTGACCAGAAACTTCTTACTCGAAGCATCCTCAGACATATATTTCGATTCCAAACCATCCCATAGTAAATGTGCAGATTCAACATTGTGATAAATATCAAATAAGGGATCAGACATACAATTCAAGATGCAACCACGACAGACATAGTCATCATTCTCCCATTTGTTGCGTCTGCCACTCTGTTCCATAGTTTCATTTTCAACCTCCTCGGGACATGGAGTAGACAGGACGTAAACAACATTCAGAGCAGTGAGATGGAAGTGCATCTTCTTCTACCAACGACGAAAATCCCGTCCTTCAAACTTATCCAATTTGTCAAACTTCGAAAAGATCTCTTTTGCAGGTTTTCCATTCACCATTCTTCAACAGCACAGTATTCAATCGTTTGTTAGAAATTTGAGTTGCTTGGATTATCTAGAAAGCGTGTTAGACACTTTTAGATTCTATATCTCGATGGTTCACTCATAGATATCAATCAGGAACTGATCTAGATTGATCAATTTGGAGCAGCGAAATCTTGAATGTGATGATCTCGAACCAGAATAAAAAAAATGTCGATCAAAATCAGTTTTTGGAGGAGCGTCCTTATGTAGATAACTGCTTTGCATGTAGATATGAAATATAACTGTCATAGTTGTCCCAATTTGAGGTCATCAAACAACTGAAGTATATATGAGCTAAAACAGATGTCGATCATTGCTTGCCCTTGCCCATGCCTATCCTTGGCTTGCACTTGCTAATCACTTTCATCTGGTGCTATTCACAGCCTTAGATGACTCCTTAGAAGCAGATATTATATTTCAAGTTATAAGATCATGGATGGAATATAAATTTAAAAGTAGAATTAGAGGTTGTTGATTTACTATTCTATATGAATAATTAGTATCATTTTATTTATGTTTTCTTGTTAGGTGTGGGTGGGGTGTATGGACATATCTTTTAAAATGATTGAGCCGCTCCTAGTCTAAGGTATGGAATCTAACCTGTTTATAATGTGGTTGGATTCTTGTTTTGCAATAAGTCGAGTCAAACACGATTTGCCAAAGTGATCGAATGACAAACTCTGTTGAATCACAAAATTTTCTATCCCATGTCAAACCACATTTACTTCGAAATTTCAAATACTACATTCATTCAACCTTGCACATTGATCTCAAGCTAAAACATTTTTCACCACCTTGCTTTATTTTATAAATGTTTGCTCATAGTCAAGTTTGATTCAGACTTGGGAAAGTATCATATTTTTTTCATCAAGCCTTATTAAGACTTCTTGACATTTGACATACATTAAAATGTAGTAAAATGTTTTTGTTTCTTGTTGCAGTAATAATCTGAATAGTGATTAAGTTGTTTGACAGAGATCCAACACCGACATAAGTTTGTGATTAACCACATTCAGAAGCAATTTGAGAACTGAGAGTGTTTTTTAACTGTTTTTAAGATTTGAGATATGAAAGAGTGTTTTTTAACTGTTTTTAAGATCTGAGATATGAAAGAGTGCTTTTAGTATTGTCATTCAACAACATATTATATCTATTTATATTATACATTCAAGCAAAATGGTTAAAAAAAAAAAAGTAAATGTAAACACCATGTAGTAGTCACCGAAAGGTAAAAAAAATCTAACAGCTAGAGCCGGTTCTTGACTCAAAATTCATGTTCCAATTCTGAACAGATGGTTCCTACCTAGTACCTCTAACTGGTCCATGTAAACTGGTTCGGTTTTTAAACCAGGTTTTTTGAATATTTCTAAAAGGTCAAACACAGTGGGGCCCCTAAGCATGTGTCAGATGTGTGACGGAACAGGGCCTATC
>JBCNJP010006340.1:0-17473 GCA_039602395.1 Deinandra increscens subsp. villosa
CAAGAAAGTTTTTCAAACACGTTTGAAAACTCTCACAATGCTCATGTAGCAACTTACTCTTACCAAGGCTTCATACCTGAAGATCTTGAGTGCATAGGTGCTGATGATTTGGAGGAAATGGATATAATGACTCAACTTGCTATGGCGTCTGTCAGAGCTCAAAGGTTTTACAAAAGAAATAGTAGAACCTACAAGGGAGCAAAAGGTGCTCACATAGGCCTTGACAAAAGCAAAGTGAAGTGCTATAACTGTCACCAACTTGGTCACTTCGCAAGGGAGTGCTCTCAACCAAGAAGAGAAGGACAAAACCAGGGTCATGTCCAAGTGAAAAATCAAGGAGGAAGCAACTCTAACAACAAAAATTCTGGTAACAACTCAGATTCTCACCCCACCCCACCAAAGCCCACCGGAAGTCAAAACCACCAGAATGTGGTTGCTACAGTTGCCAATCAAACCTCATGTGTTGAATGGGGAGATTTCGTTGCTGAGTTTGAGCCTATCAACCATGCTTTGATGGCCAAACAAGACTCCACCTCAGATCAGGTAAACTCTATCCCTGAGAAAGTTTTAGAAAACCTATGCAGCCCTGCTTGCGTAGAACAAGTGGCAAAGTGTTGGAACTAAAATTTGTGTGACTAACGCCATCAAATCTGTTTACCGAAGCATTCGACTGAAGAATCCATGTGAATTGATTCAGAGACTGGGTTGTGATGCTCGAGGCTTGCGAGATTGGACCGAAGACCATTTTCTGGAAAAGTCAACCTTTCGGGTCAATGGTCAACGAAAAAGTCAACGGAAGATCGGTTCGAGCGAGTCAAGTTTCGGATTAATTAAATCAACTTTGATTGAATTAATATTTTATGTTTATTTCATTCACTTGTATTTTGTTCATTTATGTTTTCTTTTGTTAGTCACCCTCACTATATATATAGTGAGGGTGCCCATTCCAAGAAAAAAAAGAGTCTCCAAATGGATGGGTGATTTTCTTTAGAGTGTGAGATTTCCATTCTAGAGAGAGAGACTGAGTCATGGATTTCCATGAGAGAGTGTTCTTCATGATTTCTTGATTGTAATCATTCGATTAATGAAATCATTCGACTTAGTTCATCATCTTTCTTGTTATGATTTCCTAGATTCACCTCTCATCATCATCGTCTCCTTCGGGTTTTCTCATCCGATCTTCGTTTTTGCTCAAGATCACATTTGATTATCCTTGATTCTTCTCGATCATCATCCTTTCGGGTTTTCGAATCTGATCTTCGTTCTTGCTCAAAGTCAGGATTCTTGATGTGAAAATCGGTCCTGAAAAATGGTATCAGAGCGGGTACCAATCAGATTCATATCATCGTGAATCTGGTCACTCGAATCTGATTTTGAGCTTGAATGGGTGAAGATGATGAAACCTCACTTTGGAGATTTTTTCTATTTTTTCTTCATTTCTGGATGGATTCTGATGATATGGATGCTTGATTCGTGTTATGGAGTTCATCTAGATGTTATTTCATCTTCTACTTGTTCAAATCTGTGAGAAAAATGAAGATCAGAGCTGTTTTTCGTAACTTTGGAGTTTTTCCCGTTTTTAGGGTTTTTGAAGAATTTTGGATTTGATTCTCAGTTTTCTAGGCTATTGTTGATGGATTTGGATGAAACGAAGCATGAATCTTAGTGGAAAACGCATTCCGGATCCATTGGAAGCATCTGTTTCGTCTGAATCTCAACCATTTGAGCAGATCTGGAAAAACAGACACTAGTATGTGTTTCGCGGTGTTCTTCATGTTCTTGAAGATTTCCAGAATTTGAGGACTGTTTTGATCTGATTTTCTACTGTTTATGGGTTGTTGGTGTCCACAATAGTCTCGTGAATGGTTTAGCCTCTTATTTCGTGCATCATCACGGGTTCTCCTTACGTTTTTGTGCAGATTCGAGTTCACCAAAGAAGTGTTCTTCATGTTCATCGATTTTTCCAGATTTATTCAAGTTTTTGAAGGTTTGCAGATTGCCCTAGCGAACTTAGTTGAGTCTTAGCGAACTTCTTCAACGTTAGCGGACTTCTCGATCTTGTTCCTAGCGGACTTGTTTCCAGCAACCCCTAGCGGACTTGTTTGGTTGTCCTTAACGAACTTTAATAGCGGACTTCAAATCGTCTTAGCGGACTTGATTCGAGGTTAGCGGACTTGTTACTGGGTCTTCGTTCAAGATCGTTTCAAGAGATTTTGGTCGTCCAGACTTGTAGAGGACGACGCTACGAGTTCATTGGTATAAAATTCGAAGATTTTCGTTGAGTTTTGACGGAGTTATGATGTTTTTACGCTTTTCCGGCGACTTACGCGTTTCCGGTGGAGATTTCCGATCAACTAGGGTTTCTACGGTTGATAAGGAAGAAGATGGGGACAACGCTGATGTGTCCTCATGTAACTGGTCAAGCAGGTCAGTGATATTCCGTTTGTCGTGTACCTATTCTCTTTCCCTTTTCGTTGTCTGATTTTGATTGGTGGAGGAAATCATGCACGTGGTCCCCAGTGTTGAAAGAGAATCGTTGGAAGCTGCAACATGTCTGTCTCCATTATGTCGCATACCATGAATTCTTTATTGTTGGCAAAATTTGATTGGACAGGAGAATTTTCGTGGGCCCCGCCTGTTAACAAGAGAACCATTTGGAGCTTAGTGTTGTCGGCTCCTGAATGGCCAGCCGCCTCTTCGCATGGATTCATAATTATCAACCGCTGGATCTTCTTATTTGAACACCGTTGGATCAGATTATGTGTTTTCTCATTTTGTTTCTGATTGGCTGAAGATTCCTTCACCTAGATCGAGATTATCAGCCAGTAGATCATTTTTCTACCGTTAGATCAACATGGATCTAAAATCTGATTGGCTGGTTATTAAACACATGGATCATGGTTTTCTTTAGATATTTAACATCACTAATGATATTTTCAGTATTTTTCGTTATTCCCGGGGATTTTTCTATCACTCTTTTACGAGATTAAAGAGATAATGCCGTAACGAAATTTTAGAAGATTTTCGTTGGTTAAGGATTTATTCCATTTTATTTATTGGGGTTCTCGTTTATTGACGTCATGCACAACGTTTGCTATCGACCACCGACGGGATAGCTTTATTATCCGGTTAATCACAAAGTTATTCTCGTTATGTCTCTCGGTTTTTGTTTGTAGCTGATGCAGTGCTTATGTCAGCTAACCGGATTAACTGGAATCTCAGTTAATTATGTAATTTATCCGTTAAATCTCTCGGAGAGCCGTTTCGTGACGAAAATTGATGGAATTTTTCAGATCGCGCCGTTTTCACCAATGTTTCTCATAAATCTTCACGGAATATTTTTCTGAGCTCAGTTTTCTTCGCCTAATTTTACGAAGACTCCGGTTATGATTATTTTCGCTCGGGATCTCATATTTTTCTCAGATTTGACATTTATCTTTATTTTCGCATCCAACCTCAGTCACGCGGATTATTCACAACTGTCAGCATCCGACTTCCAGTTTTTCGCGAGATTGTCCGATTTCAAGATTGTTTATCTGGTTTCTCTAGGCAACCGACCGCGACGGTTCGACTCTCTACATCAGATTTTTACGCTTCCGACTTGATGTTTTTGGAGAGATTTAGAGATATAGGAGGAATTATTATGGATTTGGATATCGGGTCGATTATTAGAAGTTGGAGCATGTTCAGTGTTTGATTGGTTTATCTACTTCAGTTTGTTGCGGTTTTGACTCCGATGTTCAGCATTTTCTTAGTATTGTACCCGACCGTGTGAACCGAGTGAGCTGAACACTTGGCTCTCAACTGGAGAAACGAGTACAGAAGAAGCTTATTCAGAGGGGGAACTTCTACGACAGATTGTCTCCGGTTTATCAGTTTCTCATTGAAGATGTACGGCAGAGCGATTCTTCAGTAGTTGAACAGATTTGAAAGCATCAGTCAAGGGGGAATATGTTGGAACTAAAATCTATGTGACTGACGCCATCAAATCTGTTTACAGAAACATTCGACTGAAGAATCCATGTGAATTGATTTAGAGACTGGGTTGTGATGATTGAGGCTTGCGAGTTTGGACTGAAGACCGTTTTCTGGAAAAGTCAACCGTTCGGGTCAACGGTCAACGTAAAAGTCAACGGAACATCGGTTCGAGCGATTCAAGCTTCGAATTAATTAAATCAATTTTGATTTAATTAATATTTTTGTTTATTTCATTTACTTGTAATTTGTTCACTTTTTATGTTTTTCACTTGTTAGTCACCCTCACTATATATATAGTGAGGGTGCCCATTCCAAAAAAAGAGTCTCCAAAGTGGATGATGACTCTTTAGGATGTTGAGAATTCTATTCTAGAGAGAGAGACTGAGTCATGGATTTCTAGAGAGAGAGTGTTGTCATGATTCCTTGATTGTAATCATTCGATTAATGAAATCATTCGACTTGATCATCATCTTTCTTATATTGTTTGATTATCTTTGATTCTTCTTCATCTTCATCTTTTTTGGGTTTTCGAATCTGAATCTTCATTCTCGCTCAAGATCAGGATTCTTGTAGTGAAAATCGGTCCTCACACAAAGTACCGAAATCACAACACTGATTTGATTGATGAAGTTTCAAACCTAAATGAGTTAAAGGAATGTTTTAAGAAAACTGAATCATCATACATTTCAACAATTGAAAATTTAACCAAAGAGTAGGAACAGTTAAAAGAAACCAACTCAGTGCTTGAAACACAGCTTGATGACTTGCTGTCAAAGATTGAGAAATCAAGAAATGAAACCAAAGATGCTAAGGCTGAGGTTGATGTTCTTGAGATCAAGCTAAAAGATGCTTTGTTTACTTGTGAAAAATTCCAAGCTGCAAATAGAAAGGCTAAGAAGCTGTAGATGGGGGAGGGGATGTATGGTAAAGCAGGTGTTGGGTATAACAATGTTGAACCACCAATTGAATACTCACCTGTAATCAAACCAATTGAAGCTTTAAAATCAGAATGTAAAGTCAGTCTCACAGTTGATGACATCTCATCACAGTCAAGTTCTGAAAACACTGTTGAGACTAAGAAAACTGAAGTCACAGTTGACCAACTGTTTATGAACCCAAGGATTTAAAAGTTGGAGGGAAACAACCTGAGAAACCAAAGGGAAGTCAAACTCAAAGGCTTGGTAAACTCACTTTCAACCAAGTAACCAAGTATGAGTCTCCCAGAATATTTGAAACAAAAACGGTTGAATGCATGTGCTGTGGTGAACAGGGTCACCTAACTGTTATATGTCAGTTCAATCCAATGAGTAAAGTTAAACCATTTTTGAAACCAAAACCTGTTTTGCAACCAAAAGCTAATTTTCAAAAGAAACCCACAGGAAGAATTTCACCTGTGAAAAGCCACACAATGAAGCATTTTGGATCTGAATCCAACAGGGTCTTAATTGGTAATGATAAAAATGAAAGTTTTTCTGTTTTAAGGCAAAATCGTTTTCCGGCTGAAGTTCAAGCGGAATATTTTTCCGCTCAACTCAAGTTCAACCGGAAAACAAAATTCAACCCAGATCAACTACTGCTCCAAAGCAGAGACCACATGTACACTTTGCTGATGGGTTTGAGCATTTTGAAGCTCAAGGAAGAAGAAATCCCTCTAGAGGAAAGACCACCTCTAGAGAAATATTTTCAAGAAGCAAGAAATCCCTCTAGAGGAAAGACCACCTCTAGAGGAAAGACCACCTCTAGAGGAAACAAGTACTCAATATGAGAACTTCAGTTTTGACAATGATGATCTGCTTAATGAAGCTCCAGTTTTAAATACTTTAGTACTCAAGGAGTATAAGTATAATGATGCTTATGGCAGACCCAAGACGACTCAGGCTTGTGTCCCCTATAGAAATTAATCAATTCTGATGTGTGCCGGTGTAAAATAAAGGCCAAAATAGCCTATGGGTAGTTGACAGTGGATGCACTTGCCACATAACAGGGAATAAGCAAATTCTGGAAAATACAAAAAGAATCAATGGAGGACCAGTTGCCTTTGGAAGCACAAAAGGCCATATCACAGCACTAGGTGATGTGATAAATGGACTGGTAAAATTTGACAGAGTCAATTTTGTTGATACATTGAATTTCAACTTGCTTAGTGTCTCACAAATGTGTGACAAGAATTTGAATTTAATGTTTAATGAGAAAGAGGCTATAGTCCTCAAACCTGGTGACAAAATTCCTGATGAACTTATTATGCTTAAGGCACCCAGGAGAGATGGATTGTACATTTTGGATATGTCAGTTGCTACACCCTCATGTGGCACTGCCTGCTTTGTATCCAAAGCCTCTGTTTATGAAAGTGATCGGTGGCATAGGATGGTAGGTCATGTGAACTACAAGAACATGAACAGAATTGTAAATCTTGGCTTGGTTAAGGGTCTTCCTAACAAGCATTTTTTATGTTCTGAAAACTGTGTGCCATGAAGGGAAAGCAACACAGAACCTCCTTTAAACCAAAAGTTGAATCTTCTATTTCAAAACCTCTAGAGCTGTTGCACATGGATCTTTTTGGCCCAACTAGAGTAATGAGTTTAGGGAAAAGGTCATATTGTTTTGTAATAATTGATGATTTCTCTAGATACACTTGGGTTTTCTTTCTTAAAACAAAAGATAAACTGCTAAATTGTTGAAAACACTTGTGATAAACTTAGAAAATCAATCCAATCTAAAAGTCAAAACAATTAGGTGTGACAATGGCACAGAATTCAAAAATCATGTTTAGAATAAATTTTGTGAGTAGAAGGGAATTGTGAGACAATTCAGTGCTCCTAGAACTCCACAGCAAAACGGTGTTGCTGAAAGGAGAAATAGGACATTGATTGAAGCTACTAGATCTATGTTAGCAGACTCCAAGCTCCCTGTGATATTTTGGGCAGAAGTAGTGAACACTGCCTGTTATGTCCAAAACAGGATTTTAATTGTCAAGGGCAAAAACAAGACACCTTATGAGCTTTGGAGAAAAAGAAGGCCAAACATTTATTTCTTTAAGCCATTTGTTGTCTTGTTACAATATTAATAACCAATGAGTTATTGACCAAATTTGCAGAAAACGCAGATGAGGGATATTTTGTTGGATACTCAGGTGTGTCAAAAGCATACAGAGTATACAACAAGAGAACCAAAATTGTTGAGGAAACTATGAATGTATCTTTTAATGAAAAATCTACCAACAATTTTGAATCTCAACCCACTTGGTTATTTGATATTGACGCACTAACCACTGCTTTCAACATAACTGTTGATAAGTGTAGCAACCCTAAAATTTTTCTTTTCCTTCCGCAGAAACCGTATTCTTTTCCTACCACAGAAACCGTAGCAACTTAAGGCAATTTTCAAGACGAAAATTCCTTAACAAGGGGATGATGTGACAACCGCCGATTTTCTAGGTTAACTCCGTTAACAACTTGTGTTATGTTTTGATGACGTCCGTTACTTCCGTTAACTAGAATAGTTACACGAGTGATGCACATGAGTCTAGACGCCGGTTAACTTACGTGAATAATTATATTTTATGATTTTATGTGAATCATATATTATGATTTCACAAAAACGTTTTGTCATTTTATGTGGCGAGTATTATTATTATTACGTGGTATATATGTATATCTATTACTATATATAATACATATTGCCCTAAAGGGCATTTTCGTCATGAAATTTCCTTAATCCTTAAGACGCGTACAATAAAACAAGCCGTGTGTACAAGTCTTAAACCAACAGCCCTTTAAACCTCTTTTAAACGTGTACAGCCTTTACTAAATCTCGAAATTTAAAATTGGCCGCCCTTATTGCCTCAGCGAGCGTGCCTTCTCCCTCGAAACTTAAAATCTCGAAACTTAAAATTAGGTGGCCAAAAATTTGAATCATCTGATCTCAGATCTCAAAAGGCGGAATCAATTATCACATTTTGTCTCTCAAAATTCTTAGCTTTCTCGAATCACTTGAATCCAAGCAGGATATGAACCCAAATCAGTGTTCAATTTCTCGAATCAGGTATAGAAACCACCTATGTTCGATTTGCAAAGCGACGTAGTTTTTTCTTGATTCGTCGTTAAAGGAAGCCAACTGCTCTCTCCCTAATTTCTGCTACACGACTCCACACTCCGCACTCCGCACTCCGGCCGGCTTAAGGTGGAAGATCAGAGAGATTGGGTGTGGGAAATTGGTTCAATGTGTGATTTCTTCAACAGGTAATGTTCATCTCTTCCGATTTCAGTAAATGTTTGCGATTTAAGGTGTTTTATGAACTAATTTCGTCTTCACAACTAAAATCTAATGATGGGTTATGGCCTCCCGTTCAACTTTTTTCATCTTCTCTGGTATGGTCATCGTTGCGTTATTTTTCTGGTTTTCCGTCGATTATCTTCATTATATTGAATCTCTTACCTAATTTCTGCAGCGTATCTCTATATTGTCTTTATGAGAGGTAATTTTGTTCAACTTTTATGTATTTTAGTCTCTCTTTGCTTGATGCATGATCTTCATGCTGTACCTGGGTTTTTGGTTGTTTTTTTTTAATGATTTCTCAATTTTGCAGCCCCAGATTTTGGGTGTCTCATGAAGAGGTTCGATTGAGTCCATTTCTTTGTTATTTACTTTAGTTATGTTTTGTATCCGTTATAATTTTTTTTTATTTTTGTTAACACAGGTGTGCATCGTAGGCATTTTTCAAAGAGGTACCTTTCTTTTTGATACCAGATCAAACATGCAATCAGTTCACTTCTGAGGTTGTCTTGCTCTTTCGTCTTCAAGATCCCAACATCATCACTGACATGTGATGCACATTTCTGTTTGTTATCATTGTTTTCTCATCATGTTAGGAATGGATTATAGAACTAGGAATTAGATTCTACAATAGGTAGAAGTAGTTACATTTTAAAGAATATGTTATGTTCACATGCTTGAGATGGCCTTGAATGTTGTTCACATGCTTGGCAGTTGTATTGAGGTTTCAAATCGGAGGAGTCTATAAACGCAGAGCACTCACCATTTCCCAATACGTTGCAGCTCCATCATTTCTTCTTGGCTTCTACATCGAAGGTAAAAATTATCAAACCCACAATTCCCAACCCGTCGCAGCTCTCTCTGAAATCGATTTTTTTAATTTGTTCTTCCATGAGGCTTTGGACTCCTTATGTTTGCAGTATGCTTGCAGGTTCACATAAGCGATTGTTTAATTTGTTCTTCCATGAGGCACCTGATTTTTAACTCACTCGCTTCATCACAAGGTAGGTATCCTTTCTACTACGAAACTTCTGTTCAAAATCGGGTACTCTTGCTATATACATTTCTGAATCGGAGCTAGGTCTTAGTGATGTAATGTACTTAGTGGTAGTGGTGTTACTGATTATATAGAGAGTTCTGAAGACATGTATGCGATGTAGCTTCGATGGATGGATTCAATGATGAGTTTTTTCCAACAATTTTATGGTGTAGCTATGGAAAGGTTTATTATGTAAGTGTTTATAAATTATAAGAACAAAATATACTGATGAAATTGTCTTCAACTTGCTCAGATTACATTACACTGTAAGATCATCTCAATAGGCTCTGGTGCCTATCTCAGTCGTCATCAACCAACATCATCTACATCTTTTGCCTCTATTGATGTCTCTTTGGTACGTTCTCCTATTTTCTATCTAATGTTTCTATTGTTGTTTCTTTTATCGCAAATCATATAGTTTTGTGAATGATTTCTGATGGACTTAATATGTACCATACCAAGTTTAATTTTTGATGGATTTTTTTAAAGATTCAAACAGTTTCTGATGTTAATTTATGCAAGTGTCGCGTAGTGTTCATGAATTTATGGTAGTGAATCATGTCTGAATTTGTTTGTTTCATAAGTTGATTGTTTGTGCGTTGGTAGAGTTTGAGTGAACTACTACATCTGAGGTAGAAGTTGTTGGTTCATTTAGAATCTTCTTCATAATTTTATGCATTTTTCCAACAGATAAACCAAATACAAATAGAGCTGGTGGTGATTAATGCTGGCTCTAAGCTGTTGAAAGCAGGTTTTGCAATTCCAGATCAGGCTTCCTCCATGGTAATATCTAATTTCCGCACTTCAGTCTCACTGATGTGATACAAATGGTTTCAAATGCAGCTCTCTTTACCCTGCTATTAGTAATTCATGGCACTTTTATTTGGAAGAGCGTGTTTACGTTTGCTGATTTGCATATGACTGTACTTTGGTAAGCTGCTGACATATATATTCTCTCTGTTTGGGGGCCAAATCACTGAAAATGAACCAAATTTATGTTTTAAAGGGCTTGAATTCTTAACAAGATCATAAGCATGTGACCTGAGCATGTTTTTATTAGTGGTTGTTAGTATATAGGTTCATACTTTTATTTTTATTTTTCTAAGTTACCGATTTATTGATTCTGTTTTTACAGATTTACATGCTTCATTTTTTAACTCCTATATGTTAGAATATTGAATTGTGCCTGTTCTAACTTGATTATCGAGAACTAACTCCTATATGCTAGAATGTTAGAAAGGCCTGATTTTCCTTTCTAGCAATCTCTATGCTCTTATGGATTCACATCAGTTTGACCCAATTTGAATTTTAGAGGTGTTATTCTTTTGTTTCTTCATGTATCAGATTTGTGTGATGTGTTACTTAGGATTCAAATCAATGCTATATTGCTCTATGGTTGATTGGTAACTTTTAGATTTAATTTAGAGAAATTTTGAGTTCAAAGATTTGTATAGTTACTCATTAACTTTGGATGTATCTCTAAGAAAACATCATTGTTTTATTTGTCGCTCGGTTTTTGATATTAAGGTATGTTTTATATCGCTAGCGTTTCATTGTCTTTAAACAAATATTGTTTTGACTGCAGTCGGATGGGTCTTTAGCTGGTCAAAGCCACTTATTGTCATGTACGGATCATTGTTTTTCAGGTTGGATTGTCGATTGACCCAAAACTTCTTGTTTCAGATTTTCCTATATCATTAGGGCTTCTAATTGCTGGGAAGACCATACTTGTGGCATTAGTTGGTTGGCTTTTGGCATCTAACTAATATAAGCAATTAGAGTTGGTCTTCTGCTTGCACCTGGTGGAGAATTTTCATTTGTTGTTGACTAAGTCTATCTACAACTTGGCAGTTAGATTTGAATTGTACTTTAAATACTAATTGCCCTCTCTACAACATTCATATGAATTGGTTGTTTGCTTTCTTAAAACAATTGTGAAAGATATGCTCTTTGTTTAACATGTCCTCGTGTTTTGTAAGTACTAAATTATGCCTTTGAATTTCTGGATAATATTCTAATTACAATACCCGTCAATACACAGGATGATGGACGTGAGTCAAGGTGAACAAAAACGGAAAATATTATTCTCTACTTGGTATTCGAGTACATGGAGACTGATTTGAAGAAATTCTTTAGATCCTATCGCAAAATTGGTGATCACATTCCACCACAAATCATCAAGGTACAGATGTACAGTTTCTTCATTAATCATATTAAAATATATTTCTTGAGTAGAGCTTGATGTACTATCTATGCAAGGGGGTGCTTTCTGTCATGCCATGGTGAATAACACACGTGTGCAGAAGAAGATAAGGACAAAATAAAAAAGAATGATATGATATATGAATAAGATTACCTTAAATTTTGTTCAGAATCAAAGTTTCTTAACAGTCTGTGTAGTATTTTTACTTGAATTTATAAACTTCTATATTATTACGTTTTGATTCATAGGGATACGTAGGATGTAGAAAAGTTATATATTATGTGTTTATTATTAATTTATCATTTTCATCTTCAATTTGGTTTACTAACAAGTAACTTCTTTTATGGTCTTCATCTCTTATTCATAAGGTGATTGCCTTTCTGTAAACCAATTAGAGTAATCAATAAACTCTAAACATGAAGATACTATTGCTAGGCATATCCGAAACCCAGTTTCAAAGATTTAGCAAACAAGCCCTCAGGTATCAATGAGTCAGGTCAGCCCCAGGCTTAATTTGTTGGTTAGCTCTTAATATGTGTGCAGTTTGACCGGAATCTGTTTTTATGCTTTTGGGTTGGCGTAGATTGGTAATGTCGTTTACATGGACTAAAGAGGCTATGTCATATCACTATGAAGTTTGAGCATAATTGAATTTCCAGCAGTCTGCATAGTATGTTGACATGTTTATAGTTGGATATGAGAGGACCATTGATGGAGGGTCTAGGCAGATGAGTTTACAGACTGAATTCTTATCTATTACTATATATAATGCATATTGGAGAGAGAAAATGTGGTGTCTTAATTTTAAGACGCGTACAAAAATGTATGCAGAATGTACAAGAGTTTATTGCATGAACAAATTGGCTAGAATCTCTAAAACCCTAGGTATATAAACATCTTTTTCTCATTTCACCTCATTTCATCTGCAGCCTCCCACCCGTCCTCCCTTTCCAGATCTACATCTTTTCTCTCCCAAATCACTATCGTCTCTCCGCCTTTGTACTCTTTGCCCATGGATTCTGCGCTGGCTTGCAATTCCCAATGCAGTGTTTGTTTTCTTCACTGGTCAAAACGGTTAGGCGATGGTTCCATTAGAAGAGTATACGTAACAAGGGGTTATGGTTAGCTTTATCACATTTCATTCTCTCCCTGGAACCCTAAATCGCCCCGTTTATTGTTGATGGCGCCCTCAACCAATCGTCTTTCTCTCGATGTTGATGGAGCATATCTGTTTACTATTCCGATGAAGCATATGGGCTAGATCTACAGACGATTCCGATGGCTCTCTCTGAACCGATGAACCGAGAGAGGATTCACAGATCTATGCGTCAAAGTAAGAAGGCAACAATCTATCCTCTCCGGATATTACCGTCATCTTTAGAGAGGATTCACAGATCTCCGCATCAAGGTAAGTTTTAAGTTGATGGTTCTTGGGTCTGATTATGATTAATGAATTGGAAATATCAGGGTGGATAAATTTTCAAGATTGATGGATGCATTTCTTTTGTTTCTAACCAAAATCACTTTCTCAGATGAACATTTGTTTCACGTATTTGAATATGGACTGCTGCAAATGGTGGAGTTACTAACCTGCTGATTCATGGTCTAAGCTCGGGTGGAAGAGGGACTCATCAGGTAATCGAATTAACCCAACATGATGGGTCTTTTCTGTATACAGTAACACTGGTCTACAACTTCATATTTTTTAGATAGTGTATAAAGTTCTAATTTTCATGCTATTGTAATATGTATTGATTATATGGTGATTGTTCCTTTTCTTAGATTGTGAGGACGGTCTTTGTTTCAGTTTCTTTTGGTGTTTGTATCTGCTTTTCTGAATGGCTAACTATAATTTGTTTTCATCATCTTCTAGCATTCACCATCACAGGCAAAAACAAATTCATTGCAAGAGAGCCGCCCGCTGTTCATTTTTTGGATTTAGATGAGGCGTCAAGGATCATTTTCACACTTTCGGTAAACTTTGCTACACCGTTTCCTTCTTTCAGTAATTTTTTTGCCCTGGATCTTGAGCTTAATGACTACTTTCTTAAACTGTGGCTGCAAATCAGCTGTTATCTGGCTTACTTTTAATAACCAGAATCTGTTTACAGCTCACGAATTTGTTCAGTAATCAAGTGTTGATGATGCCGATTGCTTATTTGTTTTCAGGATCTACTGGTATGTTCGTAGGCAGCTGCTCTTCATTCTGTTTCGTTTAGTAGGCATTGAATTAGGTGACTGATCAACATTTATGACAATATAAAACGGTAAAATTGGATCACGGGTTTGATTGGTTTTGGGTATGATGTTATCCGATGTTATTTTTGTAGGTTCGGCATCATATCTTCAACACAGGTATGGCTGGTACATTTTCTTCTATTACTATTGAGTTTTCTTCTATTACTATTGAGTTTTGTAGGTTCGGCATCATATCTTTGGGTGTAGAATCTAGAAGACTTGACTGGATGGAGAAAGGCGTTAAGAAATATTTATGTGCTTTTGATCTTTAGTTCTTCCTATTTTGGTGATAATTATTGTTTTACTTTTTGCAGGTATAAAATTCTTTTTCTGTCTTTGGGTATGGGTGTTGATGCGTTTCAAAACAATATAGGCGGTTTAGGTGGTGTAGGAGTTTCTGGTGTTAGCTTGAGTTCTTCTTACTCCTCAAAAGAATCACATAAAGGAATAGCAAAGGTAAACCTACATCTTAAATCCTCTTATATATGGTTTTTTTGTTAAAACAAATTCTTACATCTCCCTCATGCCTCCATTAGATTGAACTGCTGTGAGTGAATGTTTGACTCCCCGTTGATAGTGAAATAAGAATAAGCATCTTTTGATGTGCATTGATAAAGCTAAAAATTCGTATCTTGTGAAATGGTTTTGTGCTAAATGTGTAAACGTTAAAGATTGCGAGTTGCGACTTTAGGAGCCATTGCTGGACCAGTTTATGTGATTTTGCTGCCCATTTCGGCACAAAAAAAAGGGTAGTGACATGATTCTTTAGATTATAATATCTGAGGGCAAAGTAGAGTTGCAAGGTTTTTCAAATTTTATTAATGTTATATTTAGAACCGATATGTAGTTAACATATGAGGTTTCTAATATGTTGTTTTGTCATCCAACATAATCTTTAATTTCTTTACTGAATGCAGAGCCTATGAAGATGATGAAAGAAATTATCAAATACTGTTAAAAGTTTTTGTTATAATTTCATATTCCTACTTGTAAACCTTCTTTTACTTTGAATATATAATATCTGGTTTTGGAGGCATGGTTTCTTCATTGTATGATGCCATGTCGTTGTAGGTATGAGGAAGGGTCGTTCCCTATAGGTATGTTTACAATCCGTCTCCTAAATTTGAAATACTAATGAAAATAATTCACCCAAAAAAATAAAACTTCAGTTGTTAACTGTAGGATTGGAGCTGATTTTGGGAGGTCACTTCTCTTGTTTAGAGCTTGCTGAGGTGCGGAAAATTAAAGGTTTTATTTGATCTCAGTTTATATCTATACTGGTCGATTGATCAAGTTCTTTTCTTTCGACTTGTATATGATAACATACACATTAATAAACTACAAGTATATCGCTCAGGATGTGCCATTGTGATTGCAGGTTTAGACTCACGGGAATATTTTCTTTTATAATCTATACATATTTATTTTTGAACAAATGCTAGCTACTAAAATACTGAAATGCTTACATCCTAATGTGGTAATGTGTAAGTCCTGGTGTCTTTAGTTGACCATTAATGTACTATTTTGTTGTTCCTTTAAAACAAGTAAATATTTTTGTGATATGTAAACTTACAGGACTACATACATACATACACGTACATATATTATGCTAACCTACAAATTGTTATGGTTATTGGTGAAAATAAAAACTGACTTGATCCATTATTAATTTTTTTTTCCATTCTCACTTATTAACTTGGAACATTTGAAGCACCTTTGTAGTTGCCTAAGCCACAATGTGGTGCAACTTGGTGCCTTCTAATAAATGATCCACGTTTTAAATCTATTAATTTCTTTTGAGTTAATAGCCCTATTCCCTATGTCTCTTATTCTGTTAATGGAGTACCTGTTGTAAGGTATTTGCAGGGTTCAAAGATGGATGGCTCCTTATTGGAAAGAAATTTATAGTTTTAGTTTATAAGAAGAAAGCTATAATCCAATCTAAATTTAGAGTTCTGATTTGGTGTTTTTAGTTACAATTTTGGTTCCAACTTGATTAAAATGTTTTAAGTTCTTTGCAGACTTGACAACTACGGCTGCCTTATGTTGTTAGTATAGAGGTATGAGTCTACAATCTTGATTCAATGTTCTAATTTGGTGGTTTTGTTGTAATTTTGTATAATACCGTTTTCTGATTAACCAGGGTCATGAATTTGTTATTTGATCAGGTCACATGTCTGGTTAAAGAGTCCTGCTTATGTTCCAATGGTCAGAACTATACCATTGTGATGTAATAGGTCAGTAAATTCCATTAAGAACCTATTGTTTAAAAAACCTATTTTTTTATCGGTGACTACACCATTAAAAACCATTTTTTTTGCGGTATTTTCAGATATCGGCCATGATTTCTCTCTCACTATACCGTCATCGGTCCAACCAAAGATTGGCTTCTTAAATATAGGTACTCATTATCAAAATAATGATCATTTGCTTGATTATTTTGTTTTTCAGATTTTGGTTACTATGCCTTGAATTGTTCACACTACATGGCTACCGATATACCATGATATATAAAATGATCATGTCCAATAATAAAATCTATACAAATAGTAAACACATACTGTGTCAACTAAAAAATCAATATAAAACATTAATGTACTTGTATTTGCTCATTTTATCTCCAAGAACATTAACTTGCCAACTATTAACTTGCCAAATATGCCCTTTCTGAGATTTATAACTTTGTTTCATAATGTTTATTGATTAATATTGTTTCAGGTGTCTAAGTAGCTTGTGTAGGAACATGAGTGGTGCCAAGTGCTTGTCTAAGTAGCTGTGTTTCCTCAAGTTTGAATTCGATCTTCAAAAAATTTGGTTGTTTCTGAAGGGGATTGTTTTATAGTTATGTTTTATCTTTGGCAAATCAAATGGGTTACATGTTAAAGGTGAAATGTGACCTGATGTGTACGTATGTATAATGAGAGTTATGTTGTGTGCTTTTCACTCTTGATGTGCAATACACATATCTAATTGGACATGCTTATGGAAGTGATTGATGATTATGAAGGTTTAAGACACCTGGAGACAAAATATATGTTGCATTGAAGAGGCTTAAGTAATAAACTTTTCCTTACAGGTTTACTTCCATTGTATTTAGTAAATTATAGAGAATTTATAAGTTGTGTGAAAAATTGAGTTTGTCTATATGGGTTCTTTTGCTTTTCTACCTTTGTGTCATTATAATATAATTATGTCATGAGTTTTAGCAGTCTAAGTAATAGACTAGACACGTCTCAGGAGATGCACCTTTGTGTTGTTGTAATATAATTATGTTATGAGTTTTAGTAGCCTAAGTAATAGAATTGCAACATCTCAGGAAATGTGATCAATTTACAAACGATATTCCTAGACGGTTCTGTTTATACTCATTAGTGCATTCTATAGAAACACTTGTGCATGACAAGATGTCTTTACGACTAATTACAGGTATGTATAAGTACTTTTGATACAAACAAACTCAAATAGTACACTATGGAATTCATTGACCCTTGGATTTTGAATTAAAAAGTACTATGTTATTATTGATATCTTAAAACTATGTTGATGACTTCTATCTTACAACTTATTTGGTTTTAAATTACTATGTTTGTGACCAATATATATTTCAATTCGAGTGTTTGTTGTTATTTGTTTGAGTTCTAAAAAAATGAATACGTCGATGTAAATTGTCGAGCCGCCATAATAAGCGAACAAAAGATGAATACTGCGTTATAGTTTGTTGTGCCGCTGCAACACACGCTATA
>JBCNJP010006343.1:0-15094 GCA_039602395.1 Deinandra increscens subsp. villosa
GCGGTAAGCAGGTTAAGTAGATATACTAGTAATCCAAGTGCTGAACATTGGAAAAGTATAACAAGATTACTAAGATATGTGAGGTACACTCGTGATTATGGACTACATTACTCAAGACACCCAGCAGTGATTGAAGGATACACCGATGCAAACTGGATCTCTGATATAAAGGATTCAAGAGCAACTAGTGGATACGTGTTTACACTAGGAGGTGCAGCTGTGTCTTGGAAATCGTCAAAGCAAACGGTTATAGCCAGATCAACGATGGAATCTGAGTTTATTGCTTTGGACAAAGGTGGAGAAGAAGCTGAGTGGTTACGTCAATTTACCGAGGACATACCCAGGTGGCCCAAGCCGGTAACGGCCATTATTATACATTGTGATAGCCAATCGGCAATTGGTAGCGCGCATAGTGCAATATATAATGGGAAGTCTCGACACATTCGACGTAGACATAACACTATACGACAACTGCTCTCAACGGGGATTATCACGATTGACTATGTAAGGTCAGCTGATAATATAGCGGATCCGCTTACTAAAGGCTTAAGCAAAGAGGAAGTATATAGGTCGTTAAGAGGAATGGGATTGAAGCCCGTGAATGTATAATTCATACGAAGGAAACCTAACCTATGTGACTGGAGATCCCAAGATCTAGGCTCAATAGGACAACCTACTTGTATGAATTGAGGAGGTCACTGTGGGGGAAGTCTTGATATGACTACACCCAAAACTAAAAGGAAGTTTCCAAGCTTTAAAACCCGTTCCTTTATTAAACAGTGACAACGAGGATAAGCTTCCAGCTTTTAATGATTCGAGGAATCACCTATGTGAGAGAGAAGTGGGGTCGCTTCGAAGAGAAATGGGGGGCTAATTTCTTAAGACTCTCGCAGCACCAGGCAAGTGTTCAGGACCATAAAGGACACGACTATGAGGAGTTGATACTGTCAGGAGGAGTCCTGTGTAAATTGTACTGTCGCCTACACAAACGGCAGCTCAGTTCAAAGACATCGCCGTCTACTGACAGCCAGGAGGCTAAGTACATTTTACAAGGGAATGTTCAAAGGGGACACCTACCTATCCTACGCAAGACTCAACTGTTGAGATTTCAGAATGATCGAGTAAATTGCTCCATCGATCTCCATTCATGTGGGGGATTGTTGGAAAAAATAAGGAAAAATGATGTATTTTTTCCTAACTTTGGACATAATTATTTATATGTAGATATAATAATTAGATGGGTTATTTGATATGGTTGAATAGCCTAGAACAAGGGCTTTCCAATGAGATATTAAACGTCCAAAGTGATTAAGAGGTCAATGAGATATCGATGCTCAAAATGTGGTCTACAAACTATATATATTTGAGCTAGAAACCATTTGTCCCACATTGGAAATGGTTCAAAATGAAGTGTGGTTTATAAGCCAAGGAACTTGGATGGTTATCAAATTGTATTGTCACTTTATACTCCAACATCTACGCACGGGGGGGGGGTGCAGAAAAATGAGAAACCCGGTTAAAAATCTTGGGCGCGCTCGCGCATCCTGCGGACACGAATGCGACTCGAAAATGGTCGGGTTTGCGCAGACCGGTTTTTTCTCCTCCCGTTAGCTATTTTCAGAAACGATTTGATCTTGGAGAACACTCCATCCCAGTTTATGGAAACGATCTATGCAGTTAATACGCTATCAGTTATTTCGGAAACTAATTCGCGTTTTAATGCTGACTGCTGTCTTGGACAGCAATCCACCTCGTGGCTATTTAAACCCTTCGATATCATACAGAAAAGACACACCAGAACACACATTCTCCTCTGCTCCGCAAGACTCCTTCTGCGATCTCAGGCAAGTAAACTCCGGCAATACGTTGCTTTAGCCACCGTATCCTGGGAAACAGACCGAAATCTGTTTTAAGGAAATCGTGTTCAACACGGGCTCTGGCTTCCTCGTTTTCTGTTTTCTGCATTTAATTACTTATTCTGCTTCTACCCCTTTCTGTAGTTGTAATATTGTTCTCGTTCAATAAAAATAATATTGTTATTATTTCTGTTTACAAAATTCGCATTTAATTCCCAGTTGCGTGGCATACAGTAACCAGACTCACCCGACCCTAATAACCCGAAACCTAATATGGTTGACCCGATAAACAGCCCTACCCAGTAGAGAAAAGGGAACATCCATACTCTCTCGTTTGCTGGGTAGCCCAAGCATATCAATTGAGCTAAATGCTCATTGTGGTAAAAACTAGGATCTCTAGGGATCGAACTTGTGAAAATGACTTCATTTAACTCAAATCTAACTCAATATTAAGTTTGTTTGTATTAATTTACGTTGAAAATTCACGAGATCGTGATAAAACCCTCCTACTAATTGCCACAGCTACGACATCCACAAACTAAATGAGCTGAGTCATGCTTAAAGTGTGAAATCAATCTCGACTTGTTTAATTTAAAAATTCCAGTTCAAGCTCAAATCGTTTTGTTAATTTTGTTTTATTTAGCACGTTATATTATATTATATTATACTGTATATCAAAACAGGAATAGTAGTATTTATATACTTTATTCGTATATTCGTATATAAGGTGGCTAATGAGTTTTCGAATTTGCTTATATATTTTTATTTTCATGGGTGATTGGCAATTTTTGGTGCATGGAGCCTCGCAGTCATCAAAGTTTTTTTATTCTTTATTTCTACTTTTGCATTTTCTTTGAAGTCAAAATTTTTAAGTAAAATCAACCTCAGGCATTTACTTCGTGGTATGGGTTTGTTCCACGAGACTATAGGTCAAGGGTTCAATCCTGGCCTCTTGTAAAATTCTATATCAACCAAAACCAATCCCACTTAGGGTATTAAATGAGTAGAGGATTTATCCTCTTGTAAAATTCTATATGGGCTTATGACCCGGGTCAAAGGGGTGGGAAAGAGGGTTTTCTCTAACAGGTCTAGGGTAATTAGTCCTGATACACTGCTAAAGTTTCCTCCTTGAACTAACGAATGCCAAAATATGATTGTGAGTGGTGTAATGTCCCTGACAGTAAACTGAAATCGCTGTAAAAAATTAAAATCAAGTCACTTTTAGCGTAGGCTAATAATACAAATGTTTTATTAAAGTGGTGTTTCTCACATTTAATGAGGTTCTACTACGATTGTTTTTTTTAACGGCTAAATTTTCCTCTAAATACATCACCCCCGAGGTTTGAACTTGGGTCTCCACCAAAAACAACATTGTCTTTTACCAATAGGCTACGACTCGAGTTCAAGTACGATTGTAATCATACTAATAGTCTCTTCAACGTTATGTTCGGGGGCTTGTTTTTTTTGGGAAAGATATCTAGGTGGCACTTGTTTGTGGGGCATGGTGTTTGTGGGCTACATTTGGGGTCTTGTTTGTTTGAACGTGCGAACATCCTTGGTTTTTCTTTCTTTTCTTTTTTCTCTCTCTCACATGGTATTATTTAATTGGTTTAATGAGAGAAGAAACGGTATTTTTAACGTTAGGGCTAAAAATCTGTTTGTGAGAAAGATTATGAAAGATAGGTAAAAAGCTAATATGACATGCTGATTAAGACTATTTATAGGAATGATTTGTGTTGACTTTACGGAGAGTCTAATATAGTTGCAGAAGTAAATTATTTTTCTACCGCCACAAAGCGGAACCTGTGAGAGCCATTTTTAATATGTTTCATGTTTGATTTTTCTTTTAATTATTTCTGTTTTAGCTTTAGTTTTGGGTTTAGCATCTAGATTTCATTTAAGACCATGTCGTGTTTAGGTCCAACTATTTATTGTTTTGCGTGTCCACAGTATTGCCGTCGTAACACAGGACCGGAAAAACCGCTCATTTAGAGTTAAATTTTTATTATATGTAAGGAGTCCATATATGTGTCTAACAAAACCATTTTCTTAATTTGTTAAGTGTATAATTTTTTTTAACAAAGATTTTCGTTTCCTACAGATTTCTCATGAAGGGGATGTTCGTTGGTCTTTATGCCAATTCTCTAGAGAGATAGTTATAAGCTACTGTAGCTCATTGATCGATGTATTTGAGAGTCAAGGGATCAACAAAAACAAATATAGTGGTACTAGTATTGGCATTCCAAGAGTAAAGATACTGACAATCGATTCTTGTAGCCTTTTGAAACAAGTATTCACATTTTTTACACTTGAAAGCCTTGGACAACTTGAACAGTTGTATTAGCGACATGCATGGCACTGGAAGTGGTGTTTGAGATAGAGAGTAGTCCTCCAAGTAGTAGAGAATTAACTACAAATAATCAACAACCACTACTACCCAATCTTCAATGGTTATACTTACGTTCCATGCAGAGCATGAGTCACACGTGGAAGTGCAACAATTGGAATACATTTTCAATTCTTCATAAATCATCCTCATTCAACAACCTCACAACCATATCACTGAAGAAGTGTAACAGGATTAAGTACTTGTTTTCACCTCTCATGGCGAAACTTCTTTCCAACCTAAAGAAAATCGATATACTTAAGTGTAAGGATATGGAAGAAGTTGTGTCAAACAGTGATGATAAAGATGAATACTTAAGTACTGCATCTACACCCATTAGTTTCTTCCCTCATCTTCAAACTCTCAATTTTAGAAGTCTTTCAAGTTTAAAGCGTGTTGGTGGTGGAGAAACTAGTGCCTTTCATGACCAGGTTGTTGGGTATGCTGGCCCACTTCACATCTACAGTGTTGGGCCCGGCCCATTTACAAGATGACCAAATTTATTCTCTATATATACCGATGTAATATGTATCATTTCATAGTGAGCACAGAAATATAATACTCCTAGTTAGCCCATGGACGTAGGTCAGTTTAGACCGAACCACGTTAAATCTCGTGTTCTTAACTTTTCTTGCTTGAGTGTGTGTGTCTCGTGATCAGTGTGTGCACCCGGATCCCGTCTATACCCTAACAACTGGTATCAGAGCTTTAGGCTCGTGGGTTGCACAAGATCAGACCGAGTTGAACCAATCAGCAGAAGAAAAGGGTCCGGCAGGAGCAACTCAGAGAAACGACTGTTGTCGTGTTTTCTTTGAGCTCGATCGGAGTCACGAGAAGAAGACATAAAGTTGGTACTGTGAGTATATCGATTTGGCAGAGGTATTTCCGAGCAGTCGCCGGAGCGAGCCGTCACCCGGTAGCACAGTCACACCCGTCGTCTAAAGGTTAGTTCTTTCTCGTACCAGTTTCGTTTCACACTAGCGTCCGCAGAGGTAAAGTCGATCGGTTTTAATCACCGGTTAGTGAAGGACTTTCGCCGTTGTGTGCGGGGTGGTCGCCGTGAAACAGAACAAAGAAGACGAAGTTCGAGCAGTCGATAGACTGAGGCCGTCCTCCGTTGAAGTGTGGCAGTCGCTACTTTAATTGCCGTTTGTAGTCATCGAAGAAAGTCCGTTGATTCGGTCGAACGAACGAAGGAAAGCAGCGTGTTTTCTTTAATTGTTTCTTTGATCAAAAGATCTTGTCAGAAAAGAAATCGAAAGAAAATTGAATTTGTGGACAACAAAGTAGAAGACGTGTTCCTCTATTACTTTGCAGAAAATTAATTGCCATTTTTCAATTCAAACCTCAAAGTTTAGTCATTTACAAACACGCCCCTGAACTTTAAAAGGGTGATTATTATAGTTTGGCATATTGTCAAACCTACCCCTGTAGTTTAAGTTTAGGAGATTGGCAAGTTTGGTCCCTGAAATTCAAGTTTGGCAGATTGTTAAAATAGCCCCCTAGAGTTTGTAAGTTGGTCAGTTTGGACCCAGATCTTGCAAACAGTTTACGGTGGTGGGTATTTATTGGGGTAAACCTTTGGGTGTTGTCAGGCTTTCATTGGGGAGGAGTGTCGCGTGGAATATTGTCAGTGAAAAGACCACCTATGGATTGTTAAAAGCCTTGTCCGACATGTACGAGAAGCCATCGGCTTCTAACAAGGTGTTCCTCATCAGACAATTGGTTAACACCAAGATGATGGAAGGTGCTTCAGTTACTGCACACATTAATGAGTTTAACTCTATTATCTCACGGTTGACTACCGTGGACATCAAGTTTGATGATGAAGTGCAGGCCCTACTCCTACTATCGTCTTTGTCAGAAAGTTGGGCGGGTACAGTGACAACCGTCAGTAGTACGTCCGGAACAACCAAGCTAACCTTTAATGGGATGAGAGACTTGATTGTTGGTGAAGATATAAGACGAAAGAGTTCTAGAGAATCTTCCAGCTCTCTGTTGCATACAGAAGGCAGAGGTAGAAGACATGACAGAGGAGGTAAACAAAGGGGCAGATCGAAGTCAAGACAAAGAGGTCAGTCCAAGACCAGAAAAGATATTACTTGCTGGAATTGCAAGGAATCCGGGCACTTCAAGAACCAATGTACTAAGCCAGCAGTTAAAGAGGTGAACAATGTAGCTGGTGAAGAGTCAGATGATGCCCTCATCTGCAGCGTTGAAAACTCAGTCGAGTCATGGATCATGGACTCAGGAGCGTCATTTCACGCAGTTCCTAGTACAAAGTTGGTGAAGAATCTACGAACAGGTAACTTCGGTAAAGTTCGTTTAGCTGATAACCAGGCACTTGACATTGCAGGTATTGGCGATGTTGATCTAAGAACCTCGTTAGGTACTACGTGGACTCTGAAGGATGTCAGAGTCATACCTAACTTGAGGAGAAAGCTGATTTCTGTCGGACAGTTAGATAACGAGGGTTATGACGTTATGTTCGGTGGAGGAAAGTGGAAGGTTATCAAAGGAAATCTAGTGATTGCCCGTGGAAACAAAAATGGTACTTTGTATATGGTGGAGGTACCTGTTAATGGTGTCAATGCTGTGACATCGGGTCCGAGTTCGTCTGTTCTGTGGCATCAGAGACTCGGACACATGAGCGAGAAAGGAATGAAGATGCTAGCCGCTAAAGGGAAGTTCCCAGATTTGAAGAAGGTACAGACTGGTTTCCGTGAATCATGTGTTATGGGTAAGCAGAAACGAGTTTCCTTCGTGAAAAGCGGGAGAACACCAAAGGCAGGAAAGCTAGAGTTGGTTCATTCAGACGTTTATGGACCCACCTCAGTCTCATCGGTGGGAGGAGCAAACTACTATGTCACCTTCATAGACGATTCAACACGAAAGGTATGGGTCTATTTCTTGAAGTATAAATCTGATGTTTTTTCTACTTTTATGAAATGGAAATCTGCTGTTGAACTTGAAACTGGTTTGAAGGTTAAATGCTTGAGATCTGACAATGGAGGAGAGTACATCAGTAAAGAGTTTACTGGTTATTGTTCTAAGAATGGAATCAAGATGGTGAAGACAGTTCTCGAAATACCTCAGCAGAACGGTGTAGCTGAGAGGATGAACGGAACTTTGAATGAAAGAGCCAGAAGCATGAGGCTACATGCTGGTTTGCCAAAGATGTTCTGGGCTGATGCAGTTAACACTGCTGCCTATCTGATTAATCGAGGACCATCAGTTCCCATCGGTTTCAAGATTCCAGAAGAAGAATGGCAAGGTCGTGAGGTCAACCTTACACATCTAAAAGTGTTTGGTTGCAGTGCATATGTGAAGTTGAAAGATATGGACAGAGATAAGCTCGATGCAAAGTCAAAGAAGTGTACGTTCATTGGCTATGGTTCGGAAGAGATGGGGTATAGACTTTGGGACTTCCAGAACACCAAAGTCATCAGAAGCAGAGATGTCGTCTTCAACGAAACAGAGATGTAAAAAGACCGACTTGCAGAAACTCCAACAGATCAAGAAGAGAAAGACATTGAACAGTTTGAGCTCCAGAAAAAGATGATGACAGATACAGTTGAAACTGAGACTCCAGCAGAGAGTGCTGACAGTGGGAGCTCAGAGGCAGAGAATCAAGGTGAATCAGAAGACGGGGTGGTAGACAGTTCACCAGATCTACCAGCTACACCTCAGGTCAGAAAATCGACTAGAGTCAAGAAACCTACTGCTAGATATTCTCCATCTGCCAATTTTCTTCTGTTAACTGAAAATGGAGAACCACAGACTTACACTAGAGCCGTCAGTGTGAAAGATTCGTTGCAGTGGGAGCATGCAATGAAAGAAGAAATGAAATCGCTTGAGAAGAACCAGACCTGGGTTCTTACTAGACTTCCAGCAGGGAAGAAGGCTATTCAGAATAAATGGGTGTTCAGAGTCAAAGATGAGCATAATGGTACCAAGAGATTCAAAGCCAGGATGGTTGTTAAAGGTTTCCAACAGAAGGAGGGTGTCGACTACAATGAAATTTTCTCCCCAGTTGTGAAGATGACCACAATCAGGCTAGTGCTCAGTATTGTAGCAGCAGAGGGTTTACATCTAGAGCAGTTGGATGTGAAGACTGCTTTTCTACACTGTGATCTGAACGAGGACATTTATATGACACAGCCAGAGGGTTTTCAAGTTAAGGGCAAGGAAAACCTGGTGTGTAAACTGAAGAAGAGTCTGTATGGTCTCAAGCAGGCTCCGAGACAATGGTACCTGAAGTTTGATAACTTCATGGGCAGAACTAGCTACAGAAGATGTGACATGGATCACTGTTGTTACATCAAGAAGCTTAATAGTTCATATATCATTCTACTACTGTATGTAGATGATATGTTAATAGCTGGATCAGACATGTTAGAGATCAAGAAGTTGAAGAGACAAATGTCTGAAGAGTTCGAGATGAAAGATCTTGGTCCTGCAAAGCAGATACTCGGGATGAGCATTATCAGAAATCTGAAAGATGGATCTTTGACACTATCCCAGGAGAAGTACATCGGGAAAGTGTTAGAGAAATTCAGCCTTAAAGATGCCAAAGTCAGAAGTACACCACTGGGTAGTCACTTTAAGCTATCCAAAGATCAGTCTCCCAAAACAGATGAAGACAAAGAAGAAATGGCTAAAGTTCCTTATGTATCGGCAGTTGGCAGTTTGATGTATGCTATGGTGTGTACGAGGCCAGATATAGCACATGCTGTGGGGGTTGTTAGTCGGTTTATGTCCAATCCGGGGAGAGAACATTGGGAAGCAGTTAAATGGCTATTGAGGTACTTAAAGGGGACTTCAAAGATGGCATTGTGTTTTAAGGGGAAATATGTTGTCCTGAAAGGGTATGCTAATGCAGATTTGGGCGGGTGCAAACAATCTTTCAAGAGCACAACAGGGTATGTCTTTACAGTGGGAGGAACAACAATCAGTTGGATGTCCAGATTGCAGAAGAGTGTTGCTCTCTCAACCACTGAAGCTGAACACATGGCAGTTGCTGAGGCAGCCAAAAAGCTTATATGGTTGAAGAATTTTTTAGAAGAACTTGGCAAGAAGCAGAAAGATTGCTCACTGTTCTGTGACAATCAGAGTGCTATTCACTTGGCCAAGAACCCTGTGTTCCATGGAAAGACAAAGCACATTCAATTGAGATATCACTTCGTCAGAGATTTGATAAGTGAAGATGTTCTCAAGCTGAATAAGATCAAGGGAACAGAGAATCCAGCGGACATGTTGACTAAGGTTGTTACCTTAGAGAAGTTGAAGCTGTGCGTAGCTTCAACTGGCCTTCAGGAATAAATGATGAGAAGGCTGGCAGAACACTAGGAGTTTCTTTAAAATGATGAAAAGCGTTTACAGATATTACAAGGTGTCGGTCGGCAGAGTTGAAGATGTCAATGGCCACCAAGTGGGAGAATTGTTGGGTATGTTGGCCCACTTCACATCTACAGTGTTGGGCCCGGCCCATTTACAAGATGACCAAATTTATTCTCTATATATACCGATGTAATATGTATCATTTCATAGTGAGCACAGAAATATAATACTCCTAGTTAGCCCGTGGACGTAGGTCAGTTTAGACCGAACCACGTTAAATCTCGTGTTCTTAACTTTTCTTGCTTGAGTGTGTGTGTCTCGTGATCAGTGTGTGCACCCGGATCCCTTCTATACCCTAACACAGGTATGTTAAATTTTAATTTTGTTTTAATTAATACCTGGCCAATTTCAATTCTCTACCTACCTATCCTTTCATTTTAGAATTAATTACAATATTTTAGACTAAAGATACAATTTTTTTTAGTTAGATTAGTAAATACTGTATTGCTTTCTCATGTCTTATACACATTTATGTTACCTCTCATCAACTTCTGAATTTAAAACGTCAAAAGACAATTATATTTTTAGTTTAGTAATTTCATTTACTACAGATTTCTCTTGTCGGGGATGTTCGTTGGTCTTTATGCCAATTCTCTAGAGAGGTAATTATAAAAAAGTGCCACTCATTGATTGAGGTATTTGAAACTCAAGGGATTAATAACAACGAAAATTATAGCGGTACTGGTGTTACTACTACTAGCATTGGATCACTGGGCATTCCAAGACTGTCCAACCTACAAAAATTGGAAATCATATCTTGTGACCTTTTGAAACACGTATTCACATTCTCTACACTTAAAAGCCTCGAACAACTCGAAGAGTTGAAGATAAAAAAAATGCAAGGCAATGGAAGTAATCGTAAAGAAAGAAAATGAAGAGCAAAGAGAGGATGTGGAGTTTCCTCGTCTAGAATCACTTCAATTATATGATATCCCAAACGTAAAGGGTTTCTTCTTGGGGATGAATAAATTCCATTGGCCGGCATTGAAAAATGTTACGATTAGGGAATGCCCACAAATGATGGCGTTCACAATCGGTCCGTCAACAACTCCAGAGGCCAAGTACATACATACAGAATTTGGCAAATATAATGTTGAATATGGCCTTAACTTCCATGTGACAACAGACTCTCATCGGGTATGTTTCTAATTTGTTCTCAGAATCTAATTAAAAAGTCATCTCCAAGGAGTTTAAAAACATTAAACAACCTTTCTGTTGGAGTTGATTATCATCACTAATAGTTATTATATGCTTCTTGGTAGTTATTTTTACTAGTTTTTTTCTTGATAAAAGTCTACAAATACAATTATAGAAAATTTATCCGTATACTCTGTTGATTAATATATATATGGGCATTATCTAAATGTATAGTAGTCATGAACATAGAAAAAAAGTCAAGGATGAAATTATTCATTAAAGGGGAGCCAAACTCGCTCGAGTTAACATGGGCTCGAACTTAACTTGGAATTTTGTTTATTTCGTAGAGCTGAGGTATTATTTGCAGTAAGTGGTATGTGTAATTGTACCAATGAATTGAAGTGGTAGAGCATACAAATCATGTACAACTTTTGCCTAATTCCATTCACTTAGAGATGTTAAATATATATGTATTTTTGGCCTCGCAGACCTTGTTACCAAGTTCGGAGAGTACAAGTTTCTCCTCGAGTACAACTTTGCTGAAACGATTACCTTGGTCTTTTCATAATTGGGTTGAAATAGACTTGAATCATTATAATGTTAAGAAGATTATTCCCTCCAATGAGTTGCTACAATTGCAAAGGCTGGAAAGGATTCAAGTTTACAAATGTGATGAGGTAGAGGAGGTATTTGAAGTAGAAGCAATGGAAGGGACAAATAGTGATTCACAAACTATTGTTCAAATTCCAAACTTAAAACAAATGGAGTTCTATGCTCTATCTGCTTTCAAGTATATATGGAAGAGCAATCATCATCATGTATTGGAGTTTCCAAACCTAACGACACTCTCTATTATCGGTTGTCACAAGTTAAAACATGTATTCACTAGTTCCATGGTTGGTAGTTTACAACAACTCCAAGATCTACGTATAAGTGGATGCTCTCACCTTTTGGTTATCGTCAAGGTAATAGAAGAAGAGGATGATGAAGAAGAAGAACGCGACTATGGTGAAGAAGAAGAAGAAGAACGCGACTATGACGAAGAAGAAGAAGAGGATGAAGAAGTAGAAGAAGACGATGACCGCGAAGAAGAAGTACTTGAATGTGATGTCAAACTGAAACAGATTGTGTTACCTTCTCTAAAGTCTATTGAACTTCGGTACCTTAAAAGTCTCAATGGATTTTGTTTAGGGAATGATGATTTTTCATTCCCATCATTACATACTTTCAAAATCAAAGAATGTCCTAAAGTAACAGCTTTCACCAAGGGACGTGTGGATTTAGGAGAATGTGACCTAAGGGAACATATCAACTCATTCATAAAAGCAAAAAATACATGAGGTAACTATCCTACCATAATCAAATACTTTTTTTTAATACATTTCAAATTAATGTTCCAGTTGGTCAAAATCTTTACAAATCTGTTTAATTATCTACAGGGGCTTCAATTCTAGAAGATGAAAATGGAACGTTGTTTGCTGAATATTTTCTAACCGTCAACTAAAGGTTAAAAGGTGAGCTAAGATTTTATAATTTGATCATGTTTTTTAATGCCAATTGATGGGATATATATAAAATGCACACGGAGTGAATCCAAAACTGATATAAATTTGTTTACCACTTATAATTTGTATTTTTTTTAAATAAAAAATTCATGATAGTTTGATTAATATGCAGTTTATTGTTAAGTTCCGAATGTTGTTCCTAGACTCGCAACACATCACATGTTTACAAATCAGATTAATGCCACCGATGTGATTGTCGATTGGCAATTCCTCATCATGGTAATAGCATGTGTGTTTGGGGCGATCCATGATTAAGAATAGTACTCAGAAAGATGAAGTATATATATATATATATATATATATATATCTTCGTGTGTTACACGAGTGACTTTTAAAAAAAAACTATAAATACAATCATAATATACGACAATTATGTATTTTAATATCTTTAGTAATTTAATAATTGGTTATTAAAATATTTTGTAATGCAATAAATAAAAAATTGGAAATACAAATCACTTCCATAATTAGGAGAATTGGTGGGAAAAATTGTTGAGGATGAATGTGGTGGTGCCACATGGCAAATTGTGATTCCAAAAACTTTTCTTTTATTATATATATAGAATAGATAGGGAGAGGATCATTTGAGAACTAATTAGTTGAGAGAACTTTTGAGAACCAATTTAAGCCACTAGTTATATTTACATATACCCCCCTCCCATGAATTGTAGTGGTCCCCAACTGAAATTAGTGGTGGAGATTTAGTTCTCAAAAGTTCTCAAAACAAAAAGTTCTCATTTGAACCTAACTCTATATATATATATATATATATATATATATATATATATATATATAGAGAGAGAGAGAGAGAGAGAGAGAATTCGATGAACAGAACTAGGAGATTAAACACAGAATTCGATTTGTATTTACTTGAGAAAAACAAACCGATACTTACAAACTGACTTCTGTTCGACCATCTATATACAAGGATTGAGAAACCGTAACCCTCCTTGATTCTAGGAGTTGATCACGGCCCAGTTTTCAAAAAACTGCCTAACACCGTAACAATCACAAGAATTCGGCTGGACTTCTCAATCTCGACACAATGACAACTTGTTGCTTAGGGTGGGCTAATCCACTAAGGCCCAATGCACCCTTTCTAAACTAAAGCAACTTATTTTTTTCGACCCACTTGACCCAATAGACTAATACAAAAATAAAACACAAATAAATAGATGTTCAAGACTAACTAGAATAATAAAACCAACAATCTCCCCCTTAGTCTTGACATTTTCACCGCTTCACTTTGATCTTCAAGTTTCGATTATGGTGACCTCGTCACCATCAACATGCACGTAACCTTCAATCTCCAATGCTTGATCATCCTTGCCTTCAATTTCTTTGACAACTTCAATTTCATTTTCATCATGGCCCTCGACCGGTTCTTCTTCAATATCTTCATCATTAAAAGTCTTCTTGTTGCCAACTTATAATCCACCTATCGGTCCGCAACCCGGTGGAAAGTCTCGTGTAGCACTAACCTTCCTTTTCTTCCATTTGGGCTTGTCAACCTCTTCTACATTCGTCTCCTCCACATTGCTTTCTTTATCGTTTTCTTTAATGACAAGGTAGTGCATCTCCATCATGTCTAAGTAAGATACATAGATTCCAAGCAAAGTTGGTCCTTCCTCCCATGGTATCTCCATAATGTTGCAAACTTTGGTCCATTTGTTTTGTTCAACCACTTCCTTGTATCCACCCGATATTTTGACCGCCATGTAGAGATCAAGTAAGTCAACCTCGAAGCCATTTCCCGTGACCGGTGGAAAATCTTTCCCATGAACATCCAAACATTCCTCAAAGTACCAACGCACCATATCTACAAAATCCTTTCTAATGCTTTCTTTGTGTTTGTCAACAAACATGTTAATTGTGATCATATCAAGAAATGCAACAAGTGTTTGCATGTCACATACCTCGATTGGTTTTTTATCTTTGTTGAACAAAGATTCCTCAATTGCCACTCCACAAAAATCCTCCATGCATTCTTCACGATCGTAATAACCATGCAAGTATGCTTCAAGTTTCTCCCTTTCTTGATTGTATTCACATTCTTCACTTAATTTTTCAAAGTAATCATTCAAGTAGTTTTCTTCCAACATCTCCACCCGATATTTTGACCGCCATGTAGAGATCAAGTAAGTCAACCTCGAAGCCATTTCCCGTGACCGGTGGAAAATCTTTCCCATGAACATCCAAACATTCCTCAAAGTACCAACGCACCATATCTACAAAATCCTTTCTAATGCTTTCTTTGTGTTTGTCAACAAACATGTTAATTGTGATCATATCAAGAAATGCAACAAGTGTTTGCATGTCACATACCTCGATTGGTTTTTTATCTTTGTTGAACAAAGATTCCTCAATTGCCACTCCACAAAAATCCTCCATGCATTCTTCACGATCGTAATAACCATGCAAGTATGCTTCAAGTTTCTCCCTTTCTTGATTGTATTCACATTCTTCACTTAATTTTTCAAAGTAATCATTCAAGTAGTTTTCTTCCAACATCTTACCATCCCTTTTCTCGACCACACTTTCAATCTTATTATTTTTCCCAAACATTCTTTTCAAAGTGCATTTGCTTCCATCGCATATGGCCTCAATTCCTTGATGAAGGAGTTGTTCCATACTTAAAATATTTTTGTCTAGATTTGGCAAATAACTCACACATGAAATTCGTTTCTTTTTCCATTCGACTTCAATATCAATTTCCCCAATACCATGAATGAAAACAAAGTCGTTTTCAC